>JAQGBS010001532.1:0-15443 GCA_034698545.1 Acrobeloides obliquus
GTGATTATCATGGTGATCCATGAAATTGTGTTAATTGTCGTGCCAAATACGTTATTGGTGATATGAGCAAAACAAATGGAGCCTATAAGAACCGCGTCGAAAAAGACTTTAACTCGTCCGAGGAATCTTCCAATTAGCGGAGTCCAAAACCTACTGGGACACCCTGTACACTCTGAAAAAGTATTTTTCGAACCAAATTTTGCATCGAATAAAAATGATCACTCTTTTGTAAGATAGACGATCCCAATTGTAATATATTCATTCTTATTTCCAAGATGCTAAAAATAGTTTCAGAAATTTTCTTTCTCTAAGTTTATCATTCGATCACACATCAATATTTGATTTCACTTTCTACCATGCTGTTATATTGTCTAGCATCTTATAAGAGAAAGAAGAAAGGAAAATCTGTCGGGAAGACCCCAACAAATTGACTAATTCACATGTGAAT
This sequence comes from Acrobeloides obliquus, assembly GCA_034698545.1. Classification (NCBI taxonomy): domain Eukaryota; kingdom Metazoa; phylum Nematoda; class Chromadorea; order Rhabditida; family Cephalobidae; genus Acrobeloides; species Acrobeloides obliquus. The sequence continues at coordinate 449 of JAQGBS010001532.1, forward strand.
CGGTAAATAACTCTGCCATCATTGACGCCATAAGTTCAAAAAAGGCCAAAGTCAAATATAGAGTTGAAAAAGTAGCAGGTAATGATGTTTAAAGTAATCAATGAGGATAAGTATGATAATAGACTTAGGGTGCGTTCCTAAGTTGAACCGTACGGATTACTGTTAAACGTACGATCTCCATGACTCCGTAGACCACCCGTACGACCCCGTACACACGAAACGATTAGTGTGAACGATTAGCACCAAATCTGGTGAGAGCCGAAAGACAACGATGGTATTAATTAGTGAGATTGATACCAAAATGGTGTTAATTGTTGACTTTAACACCAAAAAATGATAGCCATAAAGGAGTAACACCAAAAATTAACACCATTGTGGTGTTTCGGCTCTCACCAGATTTACGTAAATACGTATCCTTTCTCTGAATCAGGGTCAAGGAAGCGTTTTCACGGTTCGGAAATGCGCGCAATCGATTCCCCGCCTAGAAAAACCTAAAAATCGACAGTTTTCTCATAAAAATCCGAAAATTTGTTTAGCTTGCCAGATCGGATGGGATCGCTCTTTATAGGGGTCGGGGAATTACTTTGGACTTGTTAGTTGAAACAGACTATAGTAGTAATAGTGATGTTCAAAGTGATAAATGAGAGTAAGTGTAATAATAGGCTTAATTTGATAACATTATCCCCCCAATTGTAAGATATTAATTCTTATTTCCAAGATGCTAAAAATAGGTTTTTTTTCTGCAAAGAAATTTTCTTTCCCGAAAGTTTATCATTCGATCACACCTCAATATTTGATATCACTTTCGACCATGCTGTAATATTGTGTTGGCATCTTATAAGAAAAAGAAAAAAAGGAAAACCTGTCGGGAAAACCCCAACAAATTGACTGATTCAGATGTGAATTGGTATACAACTCTGCCATCATTTGACGTCTCAAGTCCAAAAAATGACCAAAGTCAAATATAAAATTGAAAAGGTAGCGGATAGTGATGTTCAAAGAGATAGGTGAGAGTGAGTGTGATAATAGACTGTGATAACAGTGATAACGATTTTTGTGATAACGTTATCACTAGTAATAACCGCAAATAGTTTGGTTATCACATCATGTGATAACATTATCTTTTAATATTAAACGAGAAGTCTGCCTGTTTGTATCACCAAATTTTATAACCGTAAACCCAATTCCGTTATGATTTAGATTTTTGGAAAGAGCTTGGTGAAAGAAGAAAAACGACACTAAAATCATGGGGGTACCCCCTCTGGAAAAAATTAAAAATTCAATTTTTCATTTTTGCCTTTTCAACTTAGATATTTGTTCAGAATTGAAAACCTGTTGCCTTCATGGCGCAGTTGGTAAAACGTTAGTTTTGCAGTCGGAAAGGCGCAGGTACCATCCCATTCACCACTTAAGTATTTTTGCTTTTTCAATAAATGTTCTTTTTTTGAAAAAAATCGATTTATTTGAAAAAAAATAAATTGGATAGAAATTGAAAAAATTCGAAAAAATAGAAAAAAATCGAAAAAATTGAACCGAAAAGTGCAGAAAAAATTTTGGGAAATCCCTTGAGCGCCGAAGGCGCTCGGTCTCCCGGGTCTCACTAGTGATAATGTTATCACAAAAATCGTACCACTGTTATCAAAATGCGTTCTTATTACATCCTTTTATCATGATCACTTTGAATATCACTAGTAGTGGGTATTCCTGACGGAATCTCCCTTTTTTGGGAGTTCTTGTCGTAAGAAAGTTTGCAAAGAAAATATTATCGAAAGTATTTTTAGCCACTCCCACATCGGAAACTGTCATGAGACTATCAATTAAAATTGATGGTTCAAAACCATAAAAAAATTCTTTAAAAGGTCATCAAGTTTTGTAGAATATTTAGATTCTTCGAAGTAAATTTCGAGAAGACCCTATTCTTAATAGACTAACAAAAAGTTTCTAACTTGCCGTTTTGTTTCGGTAGATGTATAATCGAGATGATACGCAAAATGGAAATAGAGCCCAGGGTAATCTTATATTCAAACAAATAAATCTTTTCTTCAATCATTTTAGTACCCTTACCGCATATCAATCCGCCACCACGTAGAAGTAACGACGAATCCATTCCCCGTAATCGCCGCAAATGGTTCGGTTCAAAACGTGCCCCGGTTCCGCGTGATTCTAGCCGAGCGCGTAACCTGAATGCGTAAGCATACTTATCTCCTATCAATTAGCTACAAATTTTTAGAACCTTCTGTGAGCAAACCTGGGATGTAGATCGTATTGATGGGTTCTTTAAAAACTCTAGGATTAACACTCGATTCCCAGATAAAAGTCGCGGGCTTACTGATGCTACGGCTAAGGTTTTGTTGGAGGTATTATTTAGATTTGAAAAAATCGAAGAAAAAAACATTAAATTTTTAGAAAAACGGACTTAACATCTTGCCTAAGCCGAAAGAAATGTCTGATTTGGAGTTGTTTTTAAGACAGTTCTTGAACATGCTATGGATCGTGTTGTTAATAGCCGCGATATTGACTTTGGTTAGCTGGTTTGCGGATATGAGGTAGTAGTAGTTAGTAGTAGTTGTAGTTAGTGATAGTATTTGTAGTTGTAGTTAGTCGTTGTAGTTAGTAGTACTAGTTTGTAGTAGTAGTTTGTAGTTAGTAGTTGTAGTTAGTAGTAGTAGTTTATAGTAATTGTAGTTAGTGGTAGTATTTGTAGTTATAGTAGTAGTAGTTAGTCGTTGTAGTTAGTAGTAGTAGTTATAGTAGTTTGTAGTAGTAGTTGTAGTTTGTAGTTAGTAGTAGTTTGTAGTTGTAGTACTAGTAGTTCATTCAAATAAAATTATTCAAGACTTATTTTAGTGATATGACAAGTTTATGGGTGACTATCATCTTGATCGTGATGATTGTCGTGATGTGTTGTATTTCATGGTACCAGGAAAGAGAAGCTATAAAGGTAAATAGTCAGTCTTATTTTCTTATGACTTAAATTGTTATATACTAGGCATTTTGACACATCCTATAATCGGAATTTCTTTAAATTAAAGTTTTTAGGTCGTCCGAGGTTTCCAAAATCTCCTACCAGAAAAATGCACCGTTATTCGAGATGGTATCGACAAATTAATTTTTGCCGCTGAAGTCGTTGTCGGAGACATCATCAAAATTCAAAGTGGCGTCCGTGTGCCAGCTGATGCCAGGATTTTGGTATAATTCATTTCAAACTTTATATAAGAAGGAATAAAAGTTTTAGCAATGTACTCAACTAAAACTAGAAACTTCTTCTATCACAGGAGAACCCGAACCTCTAGATTATCAAGCCGAAGAAGTCCCAGAAAATATCAATATATTTGAGTCGAAAAATGTGGCTTTCAATAGCTCTCTATGTGTTGATGGTGAAGGTGTCGCTGTTGTTATAAGAACTGGTGTGAACACCGTATGTTATGCATAGTACTTTTCCACATATTTTATATACCTAGGTCATTGGCCAAATAGCCCAACTAACAACCGGACAACCCGTGAAAAAAAGTCGACTCGAAATGCAAATAAAAAAGTTCGTCCGCTTCTTATTAGTCGCAGCTCTAACTGTCGGAACGTTGGTTTTTATCATGGGAGGTACCATCCACAACTGGGATAACGTCCCCTTGCTACTATCCACTTCATTTGCTGTATGTGCTGTTGGCATGGTTCCAGAGGGACTTCCGGCTACGGTTACCTCCATTTTGACCGTAATAGCTAGAAGATTGAAAAAGAAGAATGTGTATCTAAAAAAGTTGGACATTGTAGAAGCGTTGGGCTCGGCTAGCATTATTGCGTCGGATAAGACGGGAACGTTGACGAAAAATGTTATGACCGTGACTGATGTCTGGTATAATGATATTGTTATATCGGGTATGCCAGTTTTAAAAACTCTTGCCTTCCTACCGAACAGTCAAGAAAAAAGTTATAATGCATAATTTCTAGGTCTTCCACAAGGAAATGAATGTACTCCTACAAATACTTCCGTTAAATCTCTTGATCGTTTTGCTTCTCCTCTCTCCGACATTTTTCTGGCTATGGCAGTATGTAATAAGGCAACATTTGCTCAAAATGACAAGTCTCAAGAGACCACTCAAATAGAAATGCCCAAAACTTCATCCAAAACTCACAACACGTAAGAAAGTGCCAAGGGGCCTTCCATAAATTACGTTCCCAAAAAGTGACTATAGTAAAGTTGCTCCTTACCAGTATACCAGTTCACTCGTCACTACTGCTTTCCTGGCTACTGCGTACGGTACAATTATGCTCGAGCAAGAAGGGGTAGAACTTGGAATACAGTTTATTAGAGATAAGGTTAGAACGTCAATACGCGAAAAGCCTATAAGACTCAAGTAAAATTGTAATATAAGAATTGTTAGAAAAACATCAAAGAATGTCTCTGCTTCTTATTCAGCTTTTTTCGCTCAATGTTATGTGGGTTCACATATACTTAGTAATAGTTTGTAGTTGTAGTTTGAAGTTATAGTTTGGAGTAGTAGTAGTTTGTAGTTGTAGTAGTTTGTATTTGTAGTCACTTCGCTCGGTTAAGCATACAGATTCTTCTGTATAAGCTTAATTGGCAAGATCAGGTATGATCCAACGTTGAGAGTCTTCTTAGAGTTATCAGCTTCATCGGATCTTCAGGATGTTGGCGTATGCTGTGCTTCTCAAAGAGGCATTTTTCTGGTGATCTTGGAACGAGATAACCTTTTAAAAATTAAGCGTTAACCGACACCTCTACTCTATTTTTTGAACCTCTCTCCCATTTGATAACGTCATTTATGGATGACCCCTAATATTAATAATACATAGGAAAAAATATTATAGATACAGTCAAAGTTTACAAGGAACTTTACAAAGAACTCTCCAAAAAGCTCTTTATCCTTTCTCAAATATGAGATACGCCGCCAATTTACCAACTCTAGGCACCCCCTCCGATGTCGCTATGTTGAAATACGTGGCTCAGATAATCGATGTGATATTGGTTAGACGTCAATATCAGGTAAAATCCTTACTCCCTTAATTTGTCTTATTCCGTTCATCCGTAATTCTACAAACTTTTCCCTTCATTCGAATCCCATCAAAAACGATTTTCAATCGACTCATCTCGATGAAAGAAATCGATAGAGTTCCATATTATGGAGGTACTTCCCCCCCCCTCCCCACGACCACGCAGAGATACCACCTAAAAAGGGGTGTTTTAGGTCGGGGCGGGAATCCCCACTTTATGATACTCGTTTACTCCTCACCGAGTAGAACGACTACCGCTAAGACCAACGGCATAAGTTTTTTTAATTCGATTCCTCGATCCCTAGAGGGCCCTATACCCCATATATAAAGCTTTTGAGTCGAGGACCCCACGATATATCGTTCTAGTCATGAGGGCAATCTTGACCTGCCTATAGTTAAAAGAAGAGGCGCCTTCAGCATCGTGGCATAAAGAATGAGCTCTTATTCTTTATTCCTCATCCTGCCAATAAGATTTATGAAGTTTAAATAATTTTTTAGGTGGTATTCGAAATCCCTTTCAACTCGAAAAGAAAATGGCAATTGGTGATAGTCAAAGTCCGGGACAACCGAGATGGCACCCTTCATTTTAAGCTGATCATGAAAGGTGCATCGGAAATTTTGATTAAAAAATGTGACAAGATTATGAATTCGATGGGTGAAGAAGAACCGCTAAGCGAAACAGCTAGTGCTAACTTCCAAGTACGATCATAGGAAAATATTTTTGTTATGATTATCTAAAAAGCTTTAGAAATCTTATGAAGATTTTGGGGAACGAGGACGTCGTGTAATTGGCTTTGTTCAAACTGAATTTGTTGCTCCAGCTAATACAGAATTTTCGGAAAAACTTGCGAATTTTCCTCTAGATGGTCTAACTTTTCTGGGAACATGTGCTATTATGGATCCACCTAGGTAAAAAATCTTATTTTATGCTTTCAATAAAATATGCAAATTTAGAGATGAGTCGGCAGCGGCTATTAAAAAATGTCAAGAAGCTGGTATAAAAGTGTTTATGGTCACCGGCGATCATCATACGACTGCAAAAGCTATTGCCAAGCAAATTGGATTGATCGACGATGGGGTGAGGATTACAAAAAAATAAATTTCGAGGCGATTAGAAGAGCTCGGAGGCGCTCGAAAGAACTCGTAAGCACTCGGAAGAGCTCAGAAGCACTCGGAGGTACTTGGAAGCGCTCGGAGGCGCTCGGAGGATCTCGGAAGAACTCGTAAGCACTCGAAGGCGCTTGAAAGAGCTCGGAGGCGCTTGGAAGAATTCGTAAGCACTCGGAAGCGCTCGGAAGAACTCAGAAGCACTCGGAGGCACTCAGAAGAATTCATAAGCACTCGGAGGCGCTTGGAAGAGCTCAGAGGCGCTCGGAAGCACTCAGAAGCAATCGGATCAGGACGGAGATCTCGTTCGGGGCGCTAGATCGGAAAATCTCATCTCCCCTCCCCCGAGCACGGTAGCGCTCGGTCCCTCAGTTTCGTGTACCGTCACTTCGTCGAAAACGTCATTTCGTCGACACGTCACTTAGTCGAAACGTCACTTGGTCGACCACGTCACTTAGTTGACCCATGTACCGTCTCCTGTTGAAAATTATTCTTTTTCTTACCTTTTATAATCAAAAACCAGTTGTGTCTTTATTGCTCACACATTTAAAAAATATTAAAAAAAAACAAAATATTCTAAGCTGTCGGCCACGTTTCCTAAGAATTGAATATACTGGCCCCGTACATAAGCCCTCAGAATTCTTTTCTTCCTTTCTTCTGCGTTGATCCAAACTTTTCTCGGCTTATGGATTTCTTTTCCGGCACTAGGTTTCGTGACAATCCGAGCGTAGCAGATCTTGTGTTCCCTTGCTAGTCAACCAAATGATGAGTCAATTAATTAAAGTGTCGACGAAGTGAGAAGTCGACTAAGTGTCGCAGTCGTCGATATGACGAATTTGACAAAGCGACGGTACATGGGTCGACCAAGTGACGTTTCGACGAAGTGACGCAGTCGACGAAGTGACGTGAAACCCTCAGTTTATATATAAATAGCGATCAATTCAGGCGTAAAGCGCCTCTAGGATCAGTGTTAAAATCGCGCGCGATTTCTTACGCCGTTGATTTATTTGACCAATACTGAAATTACAAAAAATTGTGGCGGCGGTATATCCAGCCCACGAAGTTGGCTGGTCCGATTAAAAATGGAAAACTAGTTTCAAAAACATCTAAAAAATAATTTTTTTAGCCTTCAAACCGACTCTTTTGGGAAATTGTTCATGGCGAGGATATTCCCAATCTCACCGATAGAGACTGGGATCGTCTAATTTCGAAAAACAGCGTGGTTTTCTCTAGAACTACGCCAGAACAAAAACTTGGAATTGTGGAACAATGTCAAAAACGAAAACATATCATAGCAATGACTGGCGATGGTGTAAATGATGCGCCAGCGTTGAAAAAATCCGACATTGGTGTTGGAATGGGCTCGGGTGAGAAATATTTAAAAAAATTTCAAAAATTCTTAAGCATTCCTAAAAAAGTCTCACGACTAATCATTATAATGTTATTTTTTAGGAAGCGATGTAGCCAAACAAGCAGCTGATATCATTTTAACGGATGATAACTTCGCTTCGATTGTCGCGGCTATTCAAGAAGGACGTTTGATGTTTGACAATATTAAAAAACTGATGTCTTATATATTGACCCATTTGGTCCCAGAAGTCTGGGGAATTCTGGTTCACTACTGTTTTGGCATGCCAATCGGACAGACATCGCTACAGGTAAAAATATCCTCTATGTCTTTTATGATACTTCTTATATGGTCTTATTGTGCTAGGTTGTTTTTATGGCGTGTTCACAAAGTGATTCAGAAAAATGTTTATTAGCTCATAAATTGAAGTGCAGCGAGCGCATAGCTCATGAGAGGAAAAACTGAAGAGATGTTGCCTGGGATCTATTGTTGTACTTGATTAGTGTCAAGTGATTAGTGACAAGTTCACTAAAAGACTGACAAGTTTGTCATTTGTCGATAAAACTGATTAACCTCTGCTTACCCAGTTTTTTTCGACAAGTGATAAGTGACAAACTTGTCGGTTTTTAGTGAACTTGTCACTAATCAAGTACAACAATAGACCCCTGGTGCAGCCAAAATTGTTAGTGAACGCTCACTACCTTTTTAGATCCTATCCATCGATCTAGGAACCGAGATCCCACCCGGCATTGCTATGTGCAAAGAACCGTTTGAAGATGATATTATGGTAAAATTTTTTGAACTTTATAAAAAAGGGGAATTTTTTGTAATTTTTAGAAACGCCCACCTAGAAGGCGAGATAAATATGTGATCAGTAAGACTATGCTGCTGTATTGTTATACTTATACGGCTCATATACAAACCATCGCTTGTTTCTTAGCATATTGTTGTATCTTTTGGTAGGGGTATTTTTTCAATTTTTCACGCTTTAAATTATTAAAAGTATGATCATCGTGGCAGTGATTGGGAGGTGTGTAGATTGCGTCAAAATTGTTTGTGTCATCCGACACTTGCGTCAATTTTTGAATGCGTCAATCTCGGGTTGCATCAACAGACATTTGCGTCAATTTTTGATTGCGTAATTTTCGATTGTCTTTATTAAACAAGGACAAATATCCAGATAATTTACCATATATCAACACTAATTAAAAGGTGGAACTGTGACCCAATTTCATACTTTTTCCGGGTGGGCGACTTTTGTTCCCTTATATATGCGCACCTGACATTTGCACTTTCACATATGCGCCCCGACATTGACACTTGTTACTAACCAAGTACAACAATAGACCCCTGAGAAGAATTTAGTGACTGTTGCTCGCCAATACACCCCAAATTTTGGGTTGGTACAAACCCTTTCATACTTATCATACCAATTTTTCCTTTTAGGAGCTATAATATCAACATTTCCGATCTTTGGATGTCCACTACAAAAGACCATTGGAAGGTTGGAGGTGCTAATTTTACCAGCAACGGACGAACTTTTTCGGTTGATGAACAACTTTATATAAACCGACAAGCTTGTTCAGCTTGGCAAGTTGGAATTGTTTTTGGGCAGGTAAGCAGCAAAATTCTAAAATATTAAGAAAGTTGTGAAATTTTTCTAGGTCTTCCATATATTCAGTACTCGCTCTCTGCGAGAATCCATGTTTAAACATGGTTTCTTTAGCAACAAGGTAGATTATTTATCTGGATTTTTTGTTGACTTTTCAAATATTTTTTAGTCAGCAATCTTTTCTGTTATAATTGAAATGCTTCTCTTGCTAGCCTATGTCTATATGCCAGGTAGAAAATTTTTTTATGAAAAGAAAAAAGATTTTTTAAGGAGTTAACGAATTCATTGGAGGTGCACCAGTGCCTATCCAATGTTGGCTAGTGGTTGCAGCATTTGGTGTGTTCATTTTTGCATACAACGAAGTTCGAAAGTATTTCATCAGAAATTGGCCTCATAACAAAATTGTTCGATTATTCAAATTTTGATTCATTACATAGAGTTTGTTTCTATTAACACGGGAAGGACCAATTGTAACATCGGTTGACACGGTTTCTACACACTCTCTCTCTTTCAAGAAAATTTTGAAAAAAAATTTTTTCAGGCAAAAAAAATTATTTCGATTGGGGAATTGAACCTTCAACCTTTTAAAGTCAAGCACATTACCACTGGACTATGAAGGACTTCATTAAGTCTCAATAAAAATTTTATAAACTTTTTGAAACAAATTTTTTTTCAAAAATTTCTTTTTCTGGCATACTCGGGAGAGTGTGTAGCAGCCGTGTCAACCGATGTTATAATAGGCTCTTTTCGTGTTAAAGGCTATTTTTCTTTTTTCTATTATTATTATATTCATAAAATTAGTGGTACACATTAGTGTTAAAGGGGGTGCAAATTAGGGCCCTTTCTCAAAAAAATTTTTTTTGAAAAATGACCTTCTAGGGGTAAAAATGAGGTGAAAAATCGATTGCGCGCACTGCCAAATTGTGAAAACGCTTCCTTGATCCTGATTCAGGAAAAGGATACGTATTTGCGTAAATAAATTGGTTTCAGCTTTAATATACCGATTTCTTCCCTGAATCAGGGTCAAGGAAGCGTTTTCAAGGTTCAGAAATGCGCGCTTAGAAAAACCTAAGAATTGACGGTTTTCTCATAAAAATCCGAAAATGTTTGATTTTCGCTTCAATACACTGATTCGTTTCTTGAATCAGGCTTCAATACATCGATTCCTTTCCTGAATCCTTCCCCAAAGATGTGTTTTCACAATTTGGCAGTGCTCGCAATCGATTTTTCACCCTATTATTACCCCTAGAAGGTCATTTTTTTAAAAGAAACTTTTTTGGAGAAAGGGCCCTAATTTGCACCCCCTTTAATAAATATATTTAATCACATTATCACGTGACAACGTTATCATGGTGTGATAATGATAATCTTTGTTCCACTTGGTTTCACCGATTTTTCACGCCGACTCCATCTTATGACAAACATAGCCAAAAAGATCCTGCAAAAGATATTCTCTCTAATATGATTTTTAAAAGATTTTTTACCCATCTAGTGCATGAAATAAATCCCAAACAATTGTCGTTGTGAAATAATATCCCCATTTTTCGGGCATCATCGGTGTAATAACATAATAACTAACGTCCATCCCGATAACCAGCCACGTAGTTACAAACGTCTATAGTTTTGAATTTAATTGTTGTTTCAAAAATAGTCACCTGTGCAAAATATCCAACATCACGTCGCAAACGAATCCTATCATTAGCCGTTTTAATTCGATTACGTGCTCTTCGGAGAGATATCACTGTGCTGATGTCGATGCAAAAGATAAACAGCATCAATGAACAACCATATAAAAAGTCTATGTAATAACCGAGAATTTCTCCACAGTGTGTTGGGAAAGTCCATAACATGGAGTTTCCATCAAAGAAAACATAGCAAACATCATCTAAAAATAGCAAACATTATCCTAAAACATTAAACGAGCTATGTGTGTCTGTTTGTGCTATCTCCGTCACCTGAAGTTCAATTCCGTCACGGCCTATACCAATCGATAGGGATTGGTGAGAGAAGAAAAATGACACCAAAATCATGGGGGTACCCTTCAAGGAAAATTTTTTAGGCCCATATCATGTTTTAACGTAAGATGATAATGCAATTTTATCGACATGGTTACTCTCATGGCTGAGTGGTTAAAATTCTCGACTTATATAAATTGCATGCTGGTTCAATTCCCCAACAGAAAACGAATGTTTTTGCCCCTGCAAAAAAAGTAGAAACACATATACTCGGAGCGAGGCCGGGCTCTTTAGTACGGGTAATAAATACAACTTCTTTTCCCCTCCGGGCGCGAAACGCTCGCTCCCTCAGTTTATACTCCTTAAAGGAGAAATGCGTGTGTGTCTGTCTGTAAGGACTAACTTTTTTCCTGCCCTATTTTTTACGGGACCTTGGTTAAACCGCTTAGAATAATCTAAAAAGTTCAAAAAAGTAGGTCCCGGCTCTGGGAAAACTCATCTAAGGGTGTACTGGACTCCCTCGACAGGGATCCAAAAATCGAAAATTTTTCAAAAAATGCTTTTTTTCAAATAATAGTGGCCTAGGAACTTGCGAATTTATAGTACATACCAAAAAATTCCGGACTCGCATGAGCCAATCCAAGAATCCAAAGAATAGAAAAGGTGACAATCCTAGTTTTAAGACTAATTGTTTGATATTTAACTGGGTAAAGAATAGCAAACAATCTATTTAAAGCTTTAGCCAAATGTACGTAAAAGTTTGTCCAATAAAAAATCAAAATAAATTGCCCAACTTTATGACCAAAAAATCCATTCAGTTCATTCGAATTTCTTAAATTTACATATATGAATATATATGATAGATATAAAAGTATTTGGAGCTACTGTCGGCTCTTATACCCCCATTGAAAGTCGTCTAAAAACGAAAATAAAATTTTCTCAAAAATGACTCTATTAGGGGTAAGAACCTGGGGTATACATTCAACTATAGATCGCGAACCCTATGTATTCTCCACATCATTTTCGTAGTAAGCTTCTTCATCGGACAGATAAAATCTTTCCATATCATAATCTGACAGGTCTTTTGACTTCTTCGATTCCGGTTCATCTACATCCATGGATCGGTCATCCTTATCCATGAGAATCTGTCTCCATACCACATTTCTCGTTCTATTGGGCTTATCCTTGTTGGTAAGCACATTCAATCCATTTCTTCGCTTGACTCTCGAGAACACTACATACAGTTGACCGTGACCGAATACATCCACCGTTAAGTCCACTCCCACGTGTTTGAATGTCTGGCCTTGTGACTTGTGTATGGTCATGGCGAACGCTGGTTTAACCGAAAACTGATGACGTTCTAGCGTGAATCCTAGGCCTTTGCTCGTGTCTAACTTGAATCGCATGATGTGGACTTCTCTTCTAGCGTGTTCATCGGTGATGATTTTAGCTTTGATGATATTGTCGTGCTGTTTGGTCACAATCAAGCGTGTTCCATTGCACATTCCTTCTCCAACGCCCATGTTTCGTAGTAGCATGATGATGGAATTCTTCTTCAATTTGAGCTCGTGTGGCGGTAAGTCGAAGTCGAGACTGAGCTCAGAACTTCTTGGGCGTATTGATCTCCACCGAACACTTGATCCTGGGCATTATCAAACCTGGTGTAGGTCTTATATTCACCAAGGAGCTTATCGATGATCTTCTCGTTGATTGCTGATACTTCTTTATTGAATGGCGATAGTATGACTCTGTTCTTCATTCCTTCGTAATCTCCGATTGCCAAGCATGTTTCAAATATCTCTTTGATCAAGTCGCCATTGGAGAGTATGTCGTTTGGTAGCTCGATCTCATCCACGTCATTAGTTGGTAGGCGTCCATCTCCCAGTTTCAGTAGATTTTATGAGGGAAGCACGTTGGCGAAGTTATTTTTGCGTAAAAACGCGCTCCATTAGTTAGAAAATCGAATTTTGGAAACAAAGAAAGTACATACAGTGAAACCTCGTTAATTGGATCCCCGGATAATCGAAGCCATATCAAAACCCTAAAAGAGGCGCCACTTCTAGCACCTCTTCTAGAGTCTTTGCTAGCGCCTCTGCTAGTGCCTCTTCTAGCGCTTCTGCGAGCGCCTCTAGAATTGGATCCCCCTTTTAGGGGATCCAATTAATTTAGGGGATTCATTGTATTTCGAAAAAGCTAATATGCAAAAATTCGATTTTCTAAAAAATGAAGTACGTTTTTACGCAAAAATAACATCACCAACGTGTTTCCCGCATAAAATTACTCTTAATAGAGTAGTGTTTGAGAAAATTTCGAAAAAAATTATTTGATTTTAGATCACGTTCAATAGGGATATAAGAGCCGAAGTAGCTCTAAGTATTTTTTGGGATTGATTTACATAAAAGTGATAGGTCCACACCAAAAGGTGAAAATCGCTGCATTCACCATAGATGCGAAAGCCTCTTGTATGCATAAATAGCCAAAGTAATTTCGTAAGTGTTTGGTCGCGATTAATAGGTAGATCGAAGTACCATGACTGATTAATGCGACTACTCCCAACTAAATTTTGAATTAGGGGTCAAAAAAAGGTGTTCCAAAAAACCGCCATTTGGTCATTTTTTAGCGAAAATTTTTCAAAACATTTTTTCTCCAAAATGACTCATTATGGGTATTTTTATTGATTGCGCGCATCGAAAAACCTTGAAAATGCCTCCCAGGCCAGGAAATATCCAATTTTCATATTTTTCAATCATTTTTGATAGGAATTCCTATTTTAAAATACGAAAATTGGATATTTTTATGGTCTGGAAGACATTTTCAAGGTTTTTCGATGCGCGCAATCGATTTCTCGCATAAAAATACTTCTAATGAGTCATTTTGGAGAAATTTTTTTGCCAAAAATGACCAAATGGTGGTTTTTTGGAACACCCTGTAGGAATATATCGTAGTATGAAACTAAAATTCCAGCTCAAACATGTTGAAACTTACACAAATGATCAAAGTGCCGCCTATGAAACGTTCATTTTGGGAGTAAATTAAAATTTCAGACGAATTATTTGACATGTTACTCATAAAGCTTATATAATAGTTGCTAATAGAAAAAATATCGTTTTCAATTTTAGGCAAGATGCTCTTGATAAAACTTATTAACGATAAAGAACTTTAAATAAAAAGGAGCTCTATTTTTTTAATACGAGTGAATAATCACGTTAACACGGGAATTCTTCTTCAAAATTCTGGGATATTCTATTAATTTTAGTTATGCTGAACAACTTCCACAAAAATTTTTTGAAAAACATTTTTTTTATAAAAAAGAAAAAATTCGAATCGATTCAGGTGGGATTCGAACCCGAGATCGTTAGATCTCGTACCAAGGAGCACTACCACTGAGCCAAGCTCGCGATAAAATTCGAATTTTTAATGTTGCTTATAATTTAACATTCATGTTAAATTATAAGCAAAATTAAAAATACGAATTTCGAGCTTGGCTCAGTGGTAGTGCTTCCTGGTACAATCTAATGCTTATTTTAGATTAAAATGGCGGAAATGTGTCCAGCTATCATTAAACTGCATGAAAAAGGATATTCGACCAGAGAAATCAAGCAGCTTCTTGATGTTTCGAAATCATCAGTTGATCGTCATATTAAGCGCTATGAAGAAACCGGAAGCCACGAAGATCGGAAAGGAAGAGGTAGAAAGAAGACTTTGTAGTATTGTTATGATACTACAAAGTTATATAGACATGTAATTGTAGTATTGATATGATTTCTGCACTTTTACTTGTACTTTTTAGTGGACTAATTATATGGTAGAAGACTGCTAACATACACTGCTCCACATAAGATACGTCCACTTCAAAAAATCGAGGTTCTGAGCTCGGGATTCAGTCACTCTTTGATAAGTTCGAAAAGTAAACACATTGAATTTTTTATTTAATAAATTTAAAAAAAAATTCAATGTGTCTAT
>JAQGBS010001533.1:0-15437 GCA_034698545.1 Acrobeloides obliquus
GACACAATTTTGACTCGAAATGACGTTTAAAAACTTTTCCATGCATCAATCTCACTAAATAAATTCAAATTGGAGTGCACTCGAACTATGTCCTCCTAGGTTCGAACTTTCTAGATATTGTTTCTTAAAACGATATCAAATCGTTTCTTAAAACGATATCAAAAAGAAAAAAATCGATAAATCAATAAAAAAATGTTGCCTTAGGATAATGTCTTTGTATAAAAAATCGATTTTTTATTTTTATAGAACTTTTGTAAGACATTTTTTATATTAAAAATGTCAAAAAACTTATTTAAAAAAAATATATGCAATTCTTCTAATTATTTTATACCATAGTACAAAAATAAGCATATTGGTTCACCAGATTTTGGCAATTTTGACCCCAAAAATGTTGACTAGACTCCATGATTTATATACCAAAAAATTGCTGGCGTTCTAAGCTACAACTTTTGTCTTTACCACTTTGGCTGAAAAAATATGTATCATGGCGAAAAATGGCATTTTATGTCAAAAATCCGACCTTAAAATTCGCATATTGTTCAAATTTTGGCCCATAACTTTTTATTGAATTGAAAGCTTCCCAAAGTGGTATAGAGAAAAGATGTAGAGAGAATCGAGAAAATACAATTCTCGATAAAAAGTCAGGATTTATAAAGATATTTGCATTTAAAATTCCCTAACATGGAACATAGTAATAAAATTTGCATATTTGAAGTGGTTGTCTTCGGGGGTAAATTTTTCTAACTTTGGCACCGACCTGCGCTATAATCGACCTACCTCTGAAATGCTGGGGATTTGGCCTACATTTTACAGGTTTCAGATCTTTGCAGCCAAATTTCTATAAAA
Source organism: Acrobeloides obliquus (assembly GCA_034698545.1). NCBI lineage: Eukaryota > Metazoa > Nematoda > Chromadorea > Rhabditida > Cephalobidae > Acrobeloides > Acrobeloides obliquus. The sequence goes on from JAQGBS010001533.1 coordinate 847, forward strand.
AGCTATAGCTGAAAAAGTGAATTTTTTGGACACCGTTTGGTACCTTGAAAATCAGGAAAACGGTCATAGATTCACAACCTTGAGGTTTTGACATATGGTCGTGGTTATAAAAAATGAAGCTCAAATCTAGACGCATTCAACGGTACCAAGATCATATGATTTGGATTTAACATTAAAAAGTTATGATTTTTTGAAGCTTCGACATACCTTCGACACACCCTACAGTACCATGCCTACCGTATCTCGAAAACTAAAAGTCGGATTCAAAAACGGACTTCAGATTCGTGTTCAGCGACCTCGAAAACGGTAGTGTATGTCAAATTCGAGAAAATTCCAACAACTTTTTCACTGTGCCCTTCATATATGGACGCAAGTGTGAAAAGTCAAGATATCGTCTCTTAAAACGCTTGTAGATTTTCATCAACAACGAATGGCATGATGCCATTAACAGAAAAACTTTCGCCACAACTAATCCAACTACTGGTAAAAAGATTTGTGATGTTCAAGCGGGTGAAAAGGAAGATGTTGATAAAGCTGTTAAAGTAAAATTAAACTGTTACTACAAAAAATACACCCTATATAGGCGGCAGCAGAGGCTTTTAAACTTGGTTCACCATGGAGAACCATGGATGCTAAAGATCGAGGCAAACTTTTAAACAAACTGGCTGATTTAATGGAGCGTGATAAGGTTTATTTAGCGGTAAGAATTGTAAAATTTGAAATGTGATGATGAAGAAACGAATGTATGAGCCAGTCTCATATGAGGAAGGGTGAACGATTTTTTTCGCTTTTTTGATGTTGGAATAAACTTTGAGGCTATTTTCCGAGAAAACTACGCACTTTTGAGCTTCGCGATGTTCCTTTTCCATACCAAATTTTCTGAGAAATCTGCGCGCAAAATTTTAGGTTTTCGGAAAATTGATCTTGTTACTTTTAGCGTTTTTGACCCTACAGGCAAGGGGTGAGGTAAAAAATTTTAACAAAAGATTCATATAGCCTCGAAGTGGCAAAGCCACTATAACCTCAGAGTTCATATAGCCTCGAGGTAACTTGTCCCCCCCCCCCTCTCCTTGATCATGTATAGCAGGGCTGTTAAAAACCGTACTTTTGAGGAAAAATGTGTACCCTGAGTACAGTTTCTGTTATGAATTATTTAAACTTTTTTGCGTCACTCTGTTTAAATCCCAAAATTCCCGTTTCAAATTTCTTGTACATAGCTTTTATAGAGCCTGGAATCATATGACGGCGGCAAGCCTTTTACTCATTCACTTTTTGGTGACATCAATTCTGGTATCAGCACATTGCGTTATTATGCAGGTTGGGTGGATAAAATCCAAGGAAAGACGATCCCTGTTTCTGGAAACTATTTTTGCTATACAAGACATGAGCCGGTTGGCATCTGTGGACAAATAATTCCCGTATGAATAATCATTTAGTATTATGATAAAAAAAATTTAAGTGGAACGCTCCGTTAGTAATGCTAACTTGGAAATGGGCTCCAGCGCTTGCGTGTGGCAATACAGTTATCTTGAAGCCTGCTGAACAAACCCCACTTACGGCACTTTATATGGCTGCGCTTTCAAAAGAGGTACATTTGATTATGCGATTCTAACTCCTTCAGTGTCGAAATTAGCGGCCGTTTATTCAGTGAGCACCATAGGGTAGTGGTCTGGTGCTGTGCCAAGGTACTCGTTATTGCAAGTACTAGCATGGGTTCATGCGTCAAAAGTTTTTGCAAGAATTGTGTCGGTGATCCAACATTTGAAGCACATAAAAAATCCATTGTTTAAACAACTCTTTTAGGCTGGTTTTCCTGATGGAGTAATAAATGTTGTCCCCGGACTTGGGAATACAGCAGGAGCTGCTATTGCTAACCATCCTCAAATTAACAAAGTGGCATTTACTGGTTCAACCGGAACGGGAAAGCTTATAATGAAAGCTGCTGCTGATAGTAATTTGAAGAGGTATAACTTATATACCGTATAAGGGATTTTCTCATCAAGAGAAAAAGACATCACCCATGGTGAAGTGGCAAGCGTCTCACTTTACACTCAATGGTCGAGGGTTCAATCCCACCAGGGATAAAATTTTATCTATATCTTCTTATATAAAAAGCGTAATGTCTATGAGTGTGTGGGAGACTGACTTTGCACCGTGCGATCTAAACTACGCATTCCAAAACAAAGATTGTAGGAAATGATGAGAGACCTATGGGTATAAACCATACGCGGGCAAGGGGGAGAGCCTCCCCCCAACCGACTCACTCATCGCCCAAAATTAGGAGGGACCCTCTCACTCGGGCGGACAAAGTCCAAGTACCCCCCCCCCCCCCAGCGCGTCGACCAAAAAAAAGGTCGCCAACTTAGCCGGGGGGACCCTCTCATCGGACGCTCCCTCCCCCCCCCCTCCCCACCTTGCCCATGTATGGTATAAACTACTCTAAATTTTATACTCTATAATAAAGAAGCGATCGGAAGCGCCGTTCAGAAGCTTTGCTTGGGATCGTCACTCGGAAGCGAGACTGAAGACAGAGCCGAAGTGCCGTAGGCGCTCGGTGTCTAGTTTATAATTTATTTGTTTGTTAAAGACCCCCCTCATACCCACAAAATTGACTAAAAATTTTTGCCTAACATTATTTTTCGAAATTTAGAGTGACGTTAGAACTTGGTGGAAAAAGTCCTCTAATCATTTTCAGCGACTGTGACAGTAATGTTTAAATTTAAAATATTAAAAAATTAGAAAATTTAGTTGATCATGCCATAGAGACTGCCACAATGGGTGTTTGGGCTAATCAAGGACAAGTGTGTTGTGCAGCTTCTCGCACTTTTGTTGATGCAAAAATTTATGACGAATTTATAAAACGTGCAAAAGAAAAGGCCGAAAAACGAGTGCTTGGCGATCCATTCAAACTTAATACTGAACAAGGACCACAGGTTTGAACAAGAGAGTAGATAAGCTAGGCGGGAAATATGAATTTGCTTTATCTGTGCCCCCCACACTCCCCAAATCGGCTAAAGATATAAAAAATGCCTTTTGTTTTTGGATACCGACGGACAGGGAACACTTGAACAATTTAAAAGTTTTTGAGATAGTTGCGTTTGATCAATTTTCCGAATATATAATTTTGATATGGCGTTTTTCCGAGTGGACTGGTCCTTTAATACCCAAATTTTCCAGATCGACGATGGGCAATTCAAAAAAATATTGAGCTATATTGATATTGGACAAAAAGAAGGTGCCCAACTTGTAACTGGGGGAAAACCATTTGGTGACCAAGGGTATTTTATCCAACCAACAATCTTCAAAGATGTTAAAGAAAATATGAGAATTGCACAAGAAGAGGTAAAAATAGTCTATTTTATAATTAAAAAAATAATTATTAAGATTTTCGGACCGGTGATGTCAGTAATAAAGTTCGACTCATTAGAAGATTTAGTTGAAAAAGCTAACAACACAATTTATGGTCTAGCTGCTGGCGTTATTACCAAAGACATTGACAAGGCACTATATGTCGCTAATAATATTCGAGCTGGAGTAGTTTGGTAAAAAAAATTGAAATAAAAACTTACATTTTTAATTTTTAGGGTAAATACTTTCCTTGCCTTCGATCCAGCTTCACCATTTGGTGGCTTTAAGCAATCAGGTAAAAAAAATTTTATTTTATTAAAACAGGGGGGGAGGGTATTTTTCAATCTCCGAAAAAAAATTTTCCTAATTTGTTTTGCAAAATGGCATATCTAGGGGTAATTTTATGCGAGAAATCGATTTCGCGCATTCCCGAAGCATGAAAACGCTTCCTTGACCCTGATTCAGGGAATGGGCGTATTAAAACGAAAATCAAACATTTTCGGATTTTTATGAGAAAGCCGTCGGTTCTTAGGTTTTTCTAGGCGGGGAATCGATTGCGTGCACTCTCGAACCGTGAAAGCGCTTCCTTGACCATATTTCAGGGACTGTAAATGGTTTTCTCATAAAAATTCGAAAATGTTTGATTTTCGCTTCAATATATCGATCCTTTCCCTGAATCAGGGTCAAGGAAGCGCTTTCACGGTTAGAAAATGCGCGCAATCGATTCCCCGCCTAGAACCTAAAAATCGACGGTTTTTTCTTAAAAATCCGAAAATATTTGATTTTCGCTTCAATACACCCACCCCATTCCTTGAATCAGGAAGCGTTTTCATGCTTCGGGAATTCGAGGAATCGATTTTTTGCACAAAATTATCCCTAGATGTGTAATTTTGCAAAAAAAAATTAGAAAAAAATTTTTTTCGGAGACTAAGCCACAAAAATACCCCCTTTAAAACAACTATTTAGGAATCGGAAGGGAAATGGGTGAATATGGACTTGAAGCATACACGGAAGTTAAAACGGTATACTGTATTTTGTAATACGATTAAAATTAAGACTTTTTATAGGTTTATATCAAAGTTTCAGAAAAGAATTCATAGTAAGCAGAAAAAATGTCATCTTTATGTAGTAAAATTTAAAAATGTGGAAAATTATTTGGTTTAAATTTTTATTTTAATAATTAGTAATAAATAAATAAAGTGTAAACCGAGCGCCTGCGGCGCTTCAGCGTCGATTCCAAGAAGAGCTTGGAATCGACGCTCTGAAGCGCCGCTCCTTACACCACACGAAAAATTTTTTCTCCCACTTCACGGGCCCGTTTTTTGGGAACCCGTGCGGGAAACAGAATATTTTGGGGATTCATACGGGAAAGAGACTATGAAATATTCTGTTTTAATTAGAGTCGTACGAGACCGGGAATCCCGGTCTAGGTCTCGACTTTTGCCGGTCCCTAAGTCGGGACCGAGATTCCCGATTCCAATCCCGGTCGGGGTTTTTTGCAAATTTATGACATGAATTTTGAGGATTTCAGTTGAAAAATTTTAATATCATTCTCATATTCAAATTCCCTAATATCTTGCTTATCGTTCTAATATCAATCTTTTGTTTCTGTCCAATTCAAATTGGTTTGTACATTAACACGAATTGCCTGAATTGTAATGACTGCGGAAAATAAGCCATTATTACTTGGTGTCTTTTGTAGCCTCTTAAACAAATGCGAGCTTCCGAAAACAAATTCGAGCTCTGAAACGGTGAGATTCGATAGCACCGTTCCGAGCATAGGTCGGCAAAGGGGGGGGGCGATGAGGTGGTCCCTCCTCAATTTTGGGCCCATGAATGCATTGGTGAGTCTCCCCCCTTGCCGACCTATGGTTCCGAGAGCTCGCCGTACCAGAGCCCGCGACTACGAGAGCTTTTTCCGATGTATCATCATTGCCCTTTGTCGATTCGCAGATAGGTGACTGATGAACACGTTTATTTTAAGAAAAAAGATCATTTTTCTCCATATACAATATACAGTCATCACAAGTCATATATAATAGGTGTGACTTATGATTAGGCAAGGTAAATAAAGCTGCAGCCACGGCACACTTCGACTAGCCTTACTTCCCATTAAGATTGCACACTCGATCATTTTCTTTCCCCAGACGACAGTTTGACAAACCTTTCCCAAAAATGTCGACTCTGAAATCGATTTTTATAGTTTCTATTGTATTAAGCCTATTCGAGATTTCAAACTCGATCAATTGCTATCAAAATTCTGGCTCCTTAGCTAACCCGCCAAGTACAGTGAGATCTCAATTTAACAACACCCCTTCTGAGGGATGATTAAGTATAGTTTTTGGAAGGGGTGTTGTTAAATTAAGTTTTTACTGCATTTGTTTTAAAAAACTATGACATGTAAAATTTTAGAAAATAACGACAAAGGTTCGAAAAAAGATTGTGAGGACGGTGTGAAATATTGTCTCAAAGTTGCTCAAGGAAGAAACGCTTATAGGTAAGAAACAAGTTTTAGTTAAGTTTCTTATTCATTCGATTTTAGAGGTTGTGATGGGGTAGGGGCCGTATCGCTTTGTTCGAACAGCTCTTGTATCTCATGTGGCTATTACAGTGATTGTAAAATTTGCTGTTGTACAGGGGATGATTGTAATTTTGCAGTTGGAGCAAAAGCGTTCGGATTACTTATCTTAATTAGTACTTTCGTTACTCTTTTCATAAAATTCTAATATTTTTTAATAGTGTATTGATCGTTTAAATAAATTAAATAAATCCGTTTAAATATTTATATAATGTTCGATATTTCGAACCCATATTGCCACAGGCAGATGCCAGTTGGTGAGATAAAATCTCTACCAAGGCTTAGGCCTAAGCCTTGGTTGAGATTTTATCTCACCAACTGGCATCTGCCCATAACGACAACAAAGAATCGGATTCAAAATCGCGACAATGTAAATCTTTGTCTTTTTTAAAGCTACACAAAAGCATTTCAACTTTCATCTAAAACCTTATAATAAAAAAGTTATGAAAAAACAAGATGACTCTATGTATATGGAGCACACCCATCAGATTAAATCACATTTCAGATACTGTGCCAATAATATTGATTATATAGACTATGGCGAAACTTTTAACCCAGCTCGAGTATGCGATCACATCGGAAACAATTGTGTAGTCAAAGATTTCGATGATTTGTCCTTGGCCACCTCATTGAGAACCACCTTGTCCTTTGCTTCTTTTTCTTCTTGCGTTTCTCCACCATTTTCGAGAATTACCTCTGGCGTTAATGGCTACCCAGACGGTGGCAAAGGAGCCTTCGGGCGGTGAAGGTGTTGTGCTATCTGGTTCCTTAGGATCTTCGTAAAGGTAAACAAGATTATGGCATTAGACGCGGCCGTTGGTATAAAAAGTCGCTTCTCCTGAGAACCAGAATTGGTGGTGGATATCGTAGAATCTGTTGATTCGTTCGAGTTCTAAAAACGAAACTTTTCGAAGATCAGGAAAAGGAAGAAAGAAGATCGAAAGAAGAGAAAAATACACTCTATTCTCTATTTTCTGACCCCTTAATACAACCGCGCAGGGATGCCAATAATAAGAATTTGTATATAAGATCTTTTTTACAACGTCTTCTTGAGGCATTCTCAAGGCCCAAAAATCGAGAATTGACAATATTAAAATAGAGTTTCTAAGAATAGGAGAAGTTGATTTTGTATCACTAAAGCCAAATTACAATGTTTATGACGAAAATCGAGATTTTATTGGAGAATGAATAAAATTTATTTTGTTAAATTAAAAAAGAAGTTAAAAAAATTGATTTATAACATTTAAATGGATAAACATTTATTTCTCAAGTCATTGTTGAGCGAGATTTTGTGGTGGGATTCCTTGTTGAGGGTTCCCTTGAGATTGGCTACCTTGTTCACCTGGTTGTGGTCCACTCTGTCCCAGACTTCCTTGTCCTTGACCGCCTCGTTGAGAACCACCTTGCTCTTGGTCACCTCGTTGACGACCACCTTGTCCTTGTCCACCTCGTTGTGAACTACTTTGTCCTTGTCCATCTTGTCCTTCACTACCTTGTCCTTGGTCTCCTTGCCCTTGATCACCTCGTTGAGGACCACCTTGACCGCCTTGTCCTTGACCTCCTTGCCCTTGACCACTTAGTTGAGGACTACTTTGTCCTTGACTACCTTGTCCTTGGCCTCCTTGCCCTTGGCCACCTTGTTGCGGACCTTTTTTTAATTGGGGTCCTTGTCCTCCTCCACGTCCATATTGTGGAAGGCCTTGAAGTCTAGTTGTGGCAACTGCTAACAAGGAAATTCCGAGAAGAGCGATTGTTCTCATCGTTAGATGATTAGTTCTAATTAGATAGAATAAAATCGATTAAGCTGATTCCATTCCATAAAACAGTGGCTTTTTTATATCGCTTTTTAGATCATTTTTTTATAAACGATATGAAATTTTCTGACGTAAAACGAAAGCTGGATCAACAAAGTGGGCACATAATTCGCGTCTTTTTAGACCCTAACAATTTATTCTTGTGATTTTTTGCCATATCTTACTTCTATGATGTAATTTGAAGGGCATATTTGTGAGTCAAATCAGGAAATATATGCGTAATTAGCTGTTTTATTTACATTGTTTGTTAGAATTTCGAGAATTCCAACCATAGGTGTTCACGCACCCACGGTTAGAAATTCACAATGTTATTTAAAATGATTAATAGAAAAAAATTAAAAAATCAGTTATCGATTATTATTATTATATTAACGATTCACGAGCCCACCAATCTTTGACAACGGTACAATATCATGTTTCTGGATCGTCAATTGTACATCTTGATACTTGTCTTGAACATCAACCAAGTTCCCTTCTGTTTGAATCACCAATTTTAGTCTATCCTTATAAGCATAGGCGTAGCCAAGGGGGGGCTAGGGGGGGGGCTTTAGCCCCCCTGTCGCCAAAAATTTTAAGGAAAAATAAAAAACAACAGGTAGCTACCTTATGATTTTTCAACATTTTTGATCATTTTACTCGATTAGCCCCCCCCTGTCAGAAAATCCTGGCTACGCCTATGTTTGGGGCTATTCAAGTCTGGGAGCCACAATGACGTAAAAAAAAGAAGAATTGCATGTTATATCATTTCCAAGTTATTTATTTATTTGTTCCATAAGTCACAGTTATACAACCAATTACGACCTATGTAGATATAAAATTTTTCAATTTTTTGTACACGGCTTTGCAATTGAAATCCTCAAAAATGAAGATTCCAATGAATAATCACCGACTTTTCTCTTCGAATATAAAATAGGCTACACAGAGAAAGCTCTATGCAGACCGTGCTTATTCGTTAGTTATATGAACTTTGCTCGAAACAGTTTCAGGGAAATGTTTTTACGCTTCGGGAGTGCGTTTTTTGGATTCTTCGTTAAAAATTACGCCAAGGCTGAGTGGTACATATCTCGACCAGCTATTCGCGACGTATAGTTCGAGACATTTAACGTCGCGAATAGCTGGTCGAGATATTTACTGCGCAGCCTAAAGGGATCATTTTCTGGAAAAAAATTTTTCACGTCATTTGGACCCCAAACTTATCCAAGCCCCAGAAACTTACCTCCATGTTCAGCAAAAGCTGGATTTGATAAGATCTGCTTAGCACAACGAAGTCCAATTTTATACTGCTTTTGTTCATAACATTTCTAAATAATTTTCAAAGTTAAAAGAAAACAAGTAAATTTACAAAACTTACTATTATCTTCTTAAACAAAGCTAATTCTTTAGAAGGTAATGCTTGACTACCATGGCTACTTGGTGGTGCCATTTTTGAAAAACTAAAATTTTATAACATAAAAATAATAATTTTATAACAAAAACAGTAGCGTAACTAGGGGATAGGTGGACCGCTACCCCTAAAATGATATTTTTCTTCTTTATCCACCTTGTTTTTGCCAAAAAAATTTCAATAACAAGTGTATAAAAATAATCTTTTTCAACAAAATTGTCCAAATTTTGCCATTCTCACTAAAAATCTCAATTTTCGTAGCGCCTTCAGCTTAAAAAAGCATATTTAAACCTTTTTTGCGCATGCGGCATTGGTATAAATATATTAAACTTATGGATTTTAAAAATTCTTCGTGGAGCGCGGCGACTAAAATTTTTTGGAATTTGATACTCGCCATATAAATTTTTTTTTGGCTACGCTACTGTTGAACTTATAGAAACTTTGGGCATTGTTAGCCGACTTAGAAAAAAACATGACAAAATGGGCGGCTGCTGCTCACTTTTTAGTTGTTCGCGACAAGATTGGAAAATTCCGCCAAAAGAATGAAATGCGTCAACAATTGGCACTTTTTTGGCAATTTGTTTCTAAATAAAACAACAACCAAGTTCCAAAAATTGTAAGGATATAAAGGGTCATGTTCAAATTAACAGACACAGAGCGACGGAAGCCTCCATCTTGGGGGGAGTGGAAGAGTTTTCATTAGAAATTACCCTTATGTATTTTTTGGAAGGCCGTTTGGAACACCAATTCCCCTTTAGATCTGAGGATAAAGCGCTCGTAAGCACTCAGTGGTATTCGGAAGAACGCAGAGGTACTCGAAAGAGCTCGAAGGCGCTTGTAAGAACTCGTAAGCACTTAGAGCTCAGAGCTTCCGAATACCTCTAAGTTCTTCCGAGAGCTTGGAAGTGCTCGGAGGAGCTCGAAAGAACTCGTAAGCACTCGGAGGTGCTTGGAAAGTGTAAAAAAAGGTTTTTATACTGAAGAAACCTTGCTGGGTTAATATCAGAGGGGGGCAAAAGTTCGGGGACACTACCCCTGTCAGATATTGCGTTTTTTGTATTTAAAACACCGAAAAACGCAAAATCCGAGGGGGTAGTGTCCCCGAACTTTTGTCGGTCTGTCCCCGATTTTTTTGCCCCCCCCCCTGATATTCAACTAGAAAATACACAACTACAGGGGGAGGCAAAAGTCCTGGCCTGAGTGGCAAAAAGCCCTGACCCAAGGGGCAAAAGTCTTAACATTTCAAAAACGTGTTTTCTCGACAATTCTTGACGAGAAAACACTTTTTCAACGTTTTTGACAATATCAGGACTTTTGCCTCCCCCTGTAGAACCATCGGATGGGAACTCGAAAATACTCAACTGAACCACTAATGAATTTTCTTTGTTGGCTTTCTGTCGAACTTATCAAAGAGCAAAAACTTAGTGAAAAGACCCTTTTGCTAATCCGCAAAAGGGTCTTCTCACTAAGTTTTTGCTCTTTGATAAGTTCGACAGAAAACAAAGAAATTTTTTCGTTTCTAATTTTGCTAGAGCCGTGGTTCTAGTTGTGTATTGGGTTGTAACAAAAGTTCGTTTCACAAAAATCAAAGTCTTTTTATGCGTTTTTTGAGCAAAAACTTTTTACCGTTGCTGGGAGTCGAACCCGGCTCCGTTGTGGTGCAAACGCCGACGACTTCGCCACTGCACCACAGAGGTAATAATCAAAAGTCAAACAAAGTTTGACTTTGTTACAAGTTAAAATAAAGACTTTGATTTTTGTGAAACGAACTTTTGTTACAACCCAATATTTATGAGTTCCTGCATGGCATTATGAAACGATTCTAGTTGTGTATTTCTGTAGTTGAATATTAACCCCTTGTTGCGAAAAATAGGATCATCACAAATTTTGAGAATCGTCGCAAATTGCTGCATTTTTGTGTTTTTTTTTCAAATCTTATACAGGGTGTTTCATAAAAAACCGGGCACTTTTTTTATTTCGATTTTTCTCGTCTCCCCAAAAAGATTTTTCGATGATTTTTTTTCTGCATATAGCTCGCCTCCTCTAGTTTCTTTTCCGGGTGATTTTAACAAAAAAATTTCGAATTTTACATACTTGAAATTTGCGATTTTTTGTCAAAAATCTTTCATGTTGCCTTAAAAACGTAGCTTTTTAAGAAATTTATCGGTAACCTTGGTCAAAAAATCGCAAATTTCAAGTATGTAAAATTTGAAATTTTTTGCTAAAAACATCCGGAAAAGAAACTAGAGGAGGTGAGAGCTATATGCAGAAAAAAGATCATCGAAAAATCTTTTCGGGGAGCCGAGAAAACGCGAAATAAAAAAGTGCCCGGTTTTTTGTGAGACACCCTGTACAATATTCTTTTAGCAAAATGTCAAACGTACGAATTTTTGGTGAAAAACTTGTAATTTCCGTGAAAAATCAAATCTTTGTTTGTCGGACGGACTTTAAGAAATCCCAATTATCTCTGCTTGCAGTTAAACATATTGATATTTTGACTTTAATTGAAAAACAAGTTCAAGATGCAGATAAAAAGAAGAATTCGAATGGTGCCGAAAAGGATGTGAAAGTGAGTAAGAATTGGCAAAAAGTTGAAATGGTTGACGAGGTATTTGGATTCTTGGAGCTTTTTATACTTTTTCTATAAAATATTCTTAAGATTTTTTGCTGATTGTAGAGGGGATTTTGACATTTTCACATGTGTATTACCTACGCAAAAGCCTAAAATAGTTGTAAAGAACTGGAATTTGGACAATTTTTTCATGTTTTTTCGACCCGAAATTTTTTTTCAAAAATGAACCTATTAGGGCTAATTTTATTCAGGGAATCGTTTGCGCACATCTAAAAATTGTCTATTTTCGCTTCAATACGCACTTCGATACCCTGATTCAGGTTCAGGGAAGCGTTGGAAATGCGCGCAATCGATTCCTCTTATAAAATTAGCCCTAATAATCGAGTCAATTTTGAAGAAAATTTTTTTGAACGCATTAAGAAATCGCAAAGACATGAAAAAATCGCCCAATTTCGGTTTTTTAAATTTTAGCAGAAACATGTGATTTTGTGATGGTAAAAATTCTAACTTTAGATTGTCACTAAATTTATTGAATAGCAAAAAAGCCATGATATAATTTACTTTATTACGGTTGAATCTCTATTTTTTTCATATTATTAGCGCACAGTTTTATATTTTTAGGTTATTGACACGGCTTTTTCATCAACTTGTAAATGGTTTGCAGTGGTCACGACTACGAAGAAGCTTTTGATCTTTGATACTGAAACTTGGACGTTGCACGGTGCAATTCGTGTTTTTCCCAAGGCAGCCACTAAAGTCATATTTGATTCAGAAGATAAATTTATTTTTATTAGTCAACGTTCTGGTGATGTTTATCGTTTTTCGATGAATGAAAATGGTAAAGCCTACAGAGTGAACAAAAAATTGCCATTTGAGCATTTTTGGTGAAAATTTTTTTGAAAAGTTTTCTTCAAAATGACTCTTTAGCGGTAATTTTATTCAAGAAAACGATTGCAAGCACTCTTGAAGCGTGAAAACGCTTTCTTAAACCTGTTTCATAGAAATACTGGGTTTTCGAATATTATATACATATTTTTCCCAGTAAAAATCAGTATTTTCAATGAAACATGTTTAAGAAAGCGTTTTCACGCTTCGGGAGTTCTTGCAATCAATTTCTCACATAAAATTATCCCTAAAGATTTTGGAGAAAAATGCTCATATGGCGGTTTTTTTTTTGGAACATCCTGTACATTGCTGATTTTCAGACGATCAAAACGAAGAAAAAGATCCTCTACTTGGTCATTTTTCTATGGTCCTTGACATGTGTTTGTCAGTCGATGGTAAAGCTCTTGTAACAGCTGATCGTGATGAAAAAGTTCGTGTTACCGAATTGCCAGCTGGAGTTGAAATCCGACATTTTCTTCTTGGCCACGAGTCATATGTCAATAGTGTTAACATATTTGAAAACTACATTATTTCTTCAGGTAATTTCAAATCTAGGAGCTACTACACAATAAGGGGTCACCCACATGAAAATTTTTTTCTAGAAATGACTCCTCTAGAGGGTAAAAACATTCGGGAAATCCGAATTTGACATTTTCAAAGCGAAAAAGCACTTCCCTAGTCCAGAGAAGGCCTGTGCAATTGAAGCGAAAAGTCGTAAAAATGCGATTTTTACGACTTTTTGCTTCAATATACAGGCCTTCACTGAATCAGGGAAGCGTTTTTTTGCTGCGAAAATGTCACATTCAGATTCTCCGCATGTTTTTACCCAGAGATACCAAGAACTTTCTGACTTCAAAAATCAGATTTAGGAGCAAAATACTAATTTTCCATTATATTTCTTATAAATTTGACAAAATTTCACATATCAAAAATCAGATTTGACACTGAAAAATCAGCAGACTTGGCACCCTTGTTATTACCCCTTTCCAAAAAAAATTTTTGAAAATTTTTCCATGTGGGCGGCATCCCTATTGTCTGACTTTTTATCTTTATTTAGGCGGCGACTCAAAGATAATAGTTTGGGATATTAATAAAGGCGAACGAGTTTTGACTTCGGATAAAGTATGTGAAAATCCAGTTCGAAAAATTTCTTTGCTTCCATTTAAGGTACTATTGATTTTATGAAAAAATCAAAATTTAAGTTTTAGGACTCGGTTTATTTGATTGTCTTGCCACAACAAAGTAATGAGCTTTATTTGTTAAGTTTTAATACGAAGGAAATGGTTCTTAATACGGAAAAAACTTTAACTACTAAACGACTTGATGATGATGTAAGTTTGAATAATGATTTGTTAAATCTTTTTTGTTTTAGAAACCTGTTGCGGAAGAGGAGTATACCAACTTTATTATGGATCTAACAGTGGACGTGCCCACTGGTACAATTATTTGTGTTGGACTGTAAGTTTCGGCAATAACGGGCCAAACCAACTGGACGCTCAGAAAATGCCTTTAAGCCACTACGTGGTTAAGTGGTATTGTTACTGTTCTCATACTCCATATGAACAAAGTTCGAACTCCACCACTGGCGAGCGCTTTTTGCACTCGGATAAAACCTTTTTTTCACAAATTATACCTTTCCTTTCTCTTCTCAATATCTGCATATGATATATCACAAATAAATTCATATAATTTTTGATGAAAAATTGAAAATATGGGACTTTTTGTTGTTGAAATAATGGCAAAGTTTACAATTGGTTGGAATTCTTGTGTAAAAGCAAAATCTTCCATTTTTAAAACCAAAAATCGCCATTTTCTGAGCATCCCTTTGATTTTTTGGTCCGCTAATCTGGAAAAGTAACTAAATTTCTGTTTTAGAAACGGCATTTTCACTGGTCAACTGTCAAGTACACACTTAACTCCGATATTTGTTTCGAAAGACGATGCCGTTGGAGATCTCAATGCCGAATATTTTGCCACCGAACTCATGTTCCAGCTTCAAAGCTCTACCGA
>JAQGBS010001534.1:0-15432 GCA_034698545.1 Acrobeloides obliquus
CGAGATAAATGCATTTGAAAATATGAATTCGTGTACATATTTTCGTTGTAATAATCAAACTTTTTTGAATTTTTTGCGGAAAAATCGTGAAAAATAGTATAAATCGACAGAGAATTTGATGCTGAACTACTTAGCTAATTGAAGTTTGAGTAAAAAATGATTTTTTTTTATTACTATCATAAAGGTCGCGGTAAAACATAACGTGGTATAATAAACAATAACTAATTGTCAAATAAATTCCATAGTAACATAATGACACGATAAAATACGAAACAAAAATCATACGCTTATTTAAGTAGCACCTGATATAACATAATACTGGAACAAAGACAGCAGTTTTAACTTTAAAACACTGGCCAAATTAGCCTTTCGTAAATTAGCAGCAAAGAAGGGGGGTAGGGAAATGAGATCTGGGGATAGTTTGAGATAGATTTTAGGAATTCTGACAGTAAAGAAGTCTGATCTACATGTTTTAGTAGTTGTGAAAAATGCTCCATTTTTCATGATCTTTCCGAATATATCATTTTTTCATATGGGTGTAACTGGCCTGGTCCTTAAAGGATAAAACTGCCAAGAAAAAGAACCTTATGTTGAACAAGAGTATATAAGAGATGTTTAATCAAAAACTGGAACAAAAGTGTCTCATCGAAATTAAAATTAATTAAACTTGACTATGGAGTAAAAATCACATCCCTTTCGTCATTCCGGTGGTGCCGCCGTGCACAACAATTATTTTATCTTTAATTATACCTTTCTTAGTATTTCCTTAAAAGTGGGAAAAAAATGATAGCTCAAATTTGGGCCATGTAAAAGGGCCCAAAAAGGAAAATCCACTAGAGGCCATCTTTACATTATAGCAATTTCCTAATGAGTTGATCCTTTGTTAGGCCAACTACTGTCGTCTACTGGGAATCTGAACGCAAGAAGACAAAAAGCCAGCTAATCAGCTTGTCCTCTACGCACTCCGGCGATGGATGAACAATACAGGGTGAGCCAAAAAAACCGTATTTTTGCATTTTTTGGGTAAAAATTTTCAAAAAATTTTTTTTCAAAAAGCACATGAAAATACCTCCTTATAGGTAATTTTTGAAAAAGAATTTTGAAGCTCTTCCTCCTGGGGAGAAGCAATCAACAGGATTCCAAAAAATGATACTTTTTGAAGTAATTTTATGGAACAATATCATCTAAAAGCTTAGGCCTAAGTTTAAGCCTAGGCTTAGGCTTAAGCTTAGGCTTAACCTTAGACTTAAGCCTAGGCCTAAGGTTACGCCTAAGCTTAGGCTTAGGGTCAAACCTAAGCCTAGGCTTAGGCTTAAGCCTAAGCCTAAGCTTAAGCCTAAGTCTAGGCTTTTTTATAGCTGATTTTTGAAATAAAATTTTTTTGAAAAATTTTCACCAAAAAACGCAAAAGTACGGTTTTTTTGGTTCACCCTGTATGTTCCAGACATAAGCCAATTACTCGTATGGAGTGTGATATTGATATATCATTTTTGTGTTGGGAAATATAACATATTCACTCATGAATAAAAAACAG
Organism: Acrobeloides obliquus; assembly: GCA_034698545.1. Taxonomy (NCBI): domain Eukaryota; kingdom Metazoa; phylum Nematoda; class Chromadorea; order Rhabditida; family Cephalobidae; genus Acrobeloides; species Acrobeloides obliquus. The sequence continues at coordinate 1,535 of JAQGBS010001534.1, forward strand.
GAAAATTTCAACAAAAAATGCCATAAGTACTTCATCCACATCATACAAAAAATCTGAAAAGGTGAAGGCAAGGGTTAAAATTCAACCAAAAAAAGTCGCCAATCGACTCAGCTGAAGTGCTCGCCGAGCACTTCAAAACGAGTGCCATATCATGTGAGGGATTTTGGGTTTTGCCCATGGCCGAGTGGATAATGCGCTCTACATTAACTCATTAAGTGCGAGTTCGATCCGCAACTCGCACTTGAGTGTAATTTGAGTAGGCATAAAAGTAACCGAAAACTATCACGACAGCTTAAGATCCTCGGTTGATAATTTTTACTCAAATGAGCAAAAAAGCTTGAAAGTTATTTAGCATTGAGGAAGCCACCCATGGATGAAAATCTGTCTCTAGCGCCATCTAAGTCTATGATTACTGAGGAATTAGTGAAATAGAGGCAGGGACTATTCGTTTGATCCCAGAATGGGTGCAATATATCGAGTAGAAGTTGAAAAAAATCCTAAATGACGTTCAACACAAAGACAATTGACTTGTTCCGCGTACAAGTTAAGCTAGCCCAATGAATCTTGCTCGTATTAAAGATGAAATATATGACATTTGAGACACACTAATTCAAAAATAGGAACAGCTTCCGGCGATTTTTGATCATGCACATCAATGGCGTAACCAGACCCACGGCAGACGAAAATGATAAAAAAACGCATAGACTTAAAATTCAAAAAAACCGTTTATGTCATTCAGCTCATCGTGACGAGAAAAACGAGTACTATATCATGGTTCTCGTTTATACTCTATCCATATGGCCGAGTGGTTAAAGCGCTAGGAGTTTATAGGCTCGGGTTCGAATCCCGGCTTGAATTTAACATAGTCGAATTTCATGAAAATTTTTGCATATCTCTATTTTGATCTTTAAAATAGTTTGCATCCTTTTTTTGATTATTAAAGACTTGGTGGATGTGTATAGTAAGGTTAGGCTTATAAAAGTTACAATTACAAATACGACTCCAAAAAATGATTGCAAAGAGTTTTAGAGACCAAAATGGAGATATGCAAAAATTTTCATGAAATTTAGAGAACCTTAAATTCGGGCTGAGATTCGAACCAGCGCCTTATGAGTGAAGAATAGAATGTTAGCCACTCGGCCATGGGTCAAGCCCCCAAAACCCCATGATATGGTACTCGTTTTTCTCGTCTCGATGAGCTGAATCGAATGGCATAAGTTGTTTTAAATTTCAAATGCATGACGAAAATCATGAGGGGAGGGGAACCAAGAGGAAAAATTTTTCATTTTTTTAGGATTGGGAGTAACCACTCTGGGTTCTCCCCTAATTACGCCACTGATACACATGAGAATTTCTCGGTGCACGCAATAAGCATGATTCAAATGGCTCACATCACTCTTTTGGAATGAAGGCAGGCACGGTCGTATAAAAACAACCACTTCGCAGATTGGCACTGGATATGTGCGAAAATAGCAAATTCAGGTAAACGAGGACAAACCAACTAAGGCAGCATAATATTCCAGAGAATGGAGTCCAAGACATGCATGTATTTTTAATAGATGGAATCGAAAATTCGTGGAGGTAACAAGGCGTGCAAGTGATGCATTCACAAATTCGATAAATAGGGATAATAGATAACTTCTTATTCAAATGGCAAATTGTATGAAAAAAATGGGTTGCTGAGCACCGATTGTATCTAACAGAAAGACTAGCTAGCTTGAAATTCTGAAAATTTTTAAAGTACTAGTCCACTCGGAAAAAAGGCACCATGAAAAAGTTATATATTCGTAAAGTTCATGAAAAATAGAGCATTTTTTGTTTTTACGATAAATTCTGAAACGTTATCGTTGTCGAGAAAATCGCGTTTGAAGTTGGCGATTTTTAAAATTTTGTGTATTACAACGAAAACATGCACGCAGTAAAAATTCGTCCCTGAATAATAAAAGTTGTGTGTATTGACGCGAAAATTTTAAAAATTAAAAAAACCATGAAAAAATGTTAATAAATAATAAATTACTGTGAAAATTCAAAAAACATGAATTTATTGTGCACATGGTGCAGTGGTTATGCTCTCGATTTTGATGTCAAAGGTTGTGGGTTCGAGTCCCATTGACGTCGAATTGATTTTGCCTCAAAAAGACTATTATATTCAAAACAATCTAAGCAATGGGTTCAGAGAGTCCGTTTCCGTCGCCAATGAGAAAAAAAAGCCCGGGCGATGGTCAAGTGGTCCAAGGTGCCGCAAAAAATTTTTTGCTCCATTTCTTGTAAAAGAATTTGATGAAAATCAAAATTTTTGCACTAGCGGGATCGAACCTGCGGGCCTAACGTTGCTTAACTTGCCAGATCGGACGGGCGGCGCCTTAGACCACTTGACCATCGCCCGGACTTTTTTTCCCATTAGCGGAGGAAACGGATTTTAATAATAAATCATTATCGTCGACACTTAGCTGGGACACCTTGTATTCCATGAAAAATGAGCTGTCATGCTAGCACTTGACAATTCATCTTTCAAAAACCAAATTTAAGGAATAATAAGCAATCAAGAAATTGTTAAATTCCGGAGAAAAAGAAACACTTATGCTCAAGCATATAAGCACACTCAGTCTCAAGGATGGATTTTTCTGCTGCAAATTTTTTATTATGAATCTTTTCTTGTTTGTTCAACATCAATCTTATATGAGTCTATAAGAAGAAGGTTTCTTAAAATAATACTTTATAGAGCATTAAATGCAAACTTTATGAATGTAGCAAGCTAAAGACGTTCTCATCTAAACAACACGTCATGAAAGGGGCCATCCAGATATTACGTTATCATGTTGGGGGGTCAGCCATAGTTAAATAGGGGGGGGGGTCGTAAACCTCCTTGTGGCGCAGGGGGTCTAAAGGAAATTTTTTCCTTTTCGACGGCCCCCCCCCTATTTTTCGAGGCCCTCGCGGCGCCAGGGGGGGGGGGATCGTAATTACGACCCCCTATTCAACTATGGGGTCAGCTCTCTCCACAAAAAGTTGATAACGCTAGTGCATTTTTGATCACGTTGGGAGGAGGCCCTCCCCCAAGGTTGTGCAAATTGCACTCGCAACGATCCTTTTGCTCTATCAATTGCACTCGCACCCAAAAGTAATATGGATACCCTGGGGGAGTTAAAAAAGTTATGCGTCTTGACACCAAAATATCGAAAAATGGTCGAAACCGTAAAAAGTTGACACGTATGGAAGTTCGAAAAAAATCAAATTTTCAACACGCCATTTTAAAAATAAGGAAGTGAGTAGTTTGCTCGATAAACTTTGTTCTATTTAATAGATCTCGAGAAGTAGAATATTTTTAAAACAAGAATTGAAAATTGTAATTAAATTTTTTGTTTTCGATGAGAAAAATTTATTTGTATAAAATTTTGATGAGAAAATTTTTTTATTTTTTTGTAACTAAAATTCGTCACACAAAAATATGAGTGATTGAAACGAAAACTATTTAAATTTCTGTTACAACTTTTGAAGCTACTACACAATAGGAGACCACACAGTAAAAATTTTTTTGAAAATTTTTCTTGGAAATTGACCCCTCTAGGGGGTAAAAACATGCGGGGAATCCGAATTTGAAATTTGCGAAACGAAAAAACGCTTCCCTGATTCAGGGAAGGCCGTGTATTGAAGTGAAAAGTCGTAAAAATTGAAAAATTCGTCAAAAGTCGAAAAATTTGTCAAAAATTCATCAAAAATCGAAAATTTCGTTAAAAATTGAAAAATTCGCCAAAAATCGAATCCGAATTTCACATTTTCGAAGCGAAAAAACGTTTCCCTGATTCAGGGAAGGCCGTGTATTGAAGCGAAAAGTCGTAAAAATTGAAAAATTCGAAAATTTCGTCAAAAATCGAATCCGAATTTCACATTTTCGAAGCGAAAAAACGCTTCCATGATTCAGTAAAGACCTATGTATTGAAGCGAAAAGTCACAAAAATGCGATTTTTGCCTAAAAACGACCCCTTTTGGGGTAAAAATGTGCCAAAATATGTTATTTTCTCGAATTTTCGCGTCGATATACAGCTTTTCGCGCACTTTTGAAAACTCTTTTTGCACGTATGGTTGTTCAAGTGTGACCGAAACCGAAGGAGATTAGAATCGTCACCGATCCATTTAATTTGGTTCTTTGGACTCTAATTATAAGTGTCCTGAAAGCTACACTTGGTCTTCGTATATGCTTATGTTTGCCAGCTGAAATTTGAGAACTTCCTATTAACAAAGTGGCGCAAAAAAGTACACGACTTGATTATTTGGGCCCGAAAATTTTTTCTCTAAAAATGACCCCTCTAGGTGAATTTTATGTGCCGAATCGATTGCGCGCATTTCCAAATCCTGAAAATGCTTCCCTGATTCAGGGAAAAAATTGGTATCATTTCCGCCTAACTTTTCGAGCTGAACACATCCCCGCAATCCTCGCACTGTTTGGAATTAACGATAAAAAGTTAGTCCGTACAAACAAACAAACGTGTAGGATTCGGAAATAAATTTTCCATGCTGTGTTAATTAGTAAAAACAAATGAAGAACTTTGTACTCGGATTTTTTTCTATCACAGTTTATTTGATCAAACATAATAGTTATACAATTATATATTACAGTGATGTAGCCAGAGGGTTATCAACAGTAGTGGAGCCAGGAGGGCTATGTCCTCCAAACAGAAAATTTCTAAAGAAAGATGAGATTTTTCCCCAAAACCAAATCCTGGCACCGCCACTGGTTATCAAAGTTTTTTTCTTAAACACATAATTTTTATCATTTTTCGCTTTTTTTTTCAAAATTTTGGCTCTGTATCAAAAACAGAAAAGAGTGGAGCATGATTCCGTCAAGGTTAAGTCGGCAAGGGGAGGGGAGTCTCCCTTCGACCCACGCACTCATGAACCCAAAATTGAGGGGGGACCACCTCATGGATCCCACCGAACATATGAGGTAGTCCATAAAAATTGGGTGTCAGAAGAGTACCTCAAGCCACAACTTTTTGTGAAGAGGGCTGCCTCCCCCCCCCCGACATTATCAAAAATGCACTAGTGTTATCAACTTTTTGTTGAGAGAATACAAATATGTATTCGTTTGCACTTTTTATTCCCAGTATTCGTATTCGGAAAAATCCTGGCTACCCCACTGATGTTATATGTTAATCATTTTTTCTTATTTATTCTTTGATTGTTGTTGTATTTTGCTGTTGGTTGATTTTCTTTGTCTCATCGTTATTTTCGTTCTTCTGTAATGGCTTCCCGTCTTCATTTTTGCTTTCCTTGTTAGATGGAGATGTCAGCTGGGTTTTGGTTGGATCCTTGGATTCGGTAATCGTCAAATTCGTTTTTTCATTTCCCTTCATGAAATTGGGATCAAGTCGAATTTGTGTTTTTACCTGTGTCTGCGAATTATCCAAAACTTGTGAATCAGCAACTGGCTTTTTATTTTGCTCCGATTGTACAGCAGTTTTATTTTGCTCCGGTTGTACAGCAATTTGAGCAACTCCTTTAACATTCTTTTCCTCATTATTATTCAAACTTGGAGCAGAAGCCAGCGCAGGTGAAGCGACAAGAGCTTCTGGAGATAAAGTACTGGGTAAGGTTGGTGCAGAACTTCTTCCCTGGGGAAGAATTACGCTGTCGAAATAAAACTCCTGTAAAAGTTGTTAAATGGAAATCTGTACAAGAATTACTTTAAAGGCAATTGCTAGCAGAGCATGAAGTCCCAAAGTACCCAATACGGCACCATAAGCGACCTAAAATAATAAAGTGACCAAGATTTAAGAAGCAAGTTCGAACCAAGTACTAGGAAAATCTTTTTTTCCATATGAAAATTGGTTTCACAAACGACATATCAAGAGCAAAAAAATTCTGGTTTTTCAGTATTATTCGAAAAATCGCCACAACTTTAACAGGTCAACGTTTCAGGTCTCCAAATTTGTGCTATTCCTCCCCCTAACTTTTCATGAGGAACATTTTTCGCTTTGACGAGAAATTCTGAAAGAATTCTGGTTTTTCGGAATGAAACGTTGATCTGTTAAAGTCACCCCCCCCCCTCCCCCCCAGGGACTGGCTACCGAGGGTAGGCCCCTTTTTCGATCCCTCCCGAGGAGTTGGATAATCGAGAGTTGACTGTAGTTCCTTGGGTAGTTTGAAGTCTGAAGACCATTTTGTCTTAACAAGCATACCATTCTATTCGAATCCGTTTTAATAGCTGACCATACCCATTGAACCATAACAGTGCCACTCAGAACCACAGAAACAATAATAAGGGACCAGCGAAACCATTGATAGTGAACAACCCACAGAATCTATGAAAATGTGTTCGAATTTATTATTAACGCACACAAGGAATACCGAAACTGGAATAAAAATGGACAATGAATAGCCATATGCACAAAGAATTTCCAAATACGAATATTGGATGGCTGATTTACGGTACCATAGCAGGCAATAGATAAAAAATGGGACTAGGATCACGTAAGAAGCGACTAATGAAGAAGCACCAGTCACTAAAATTATTATAAATACTAGAATTGGGTTGTTCGATAAGTACAGGGTGTATAAAAAATTGAAATTTGGGCGATTTTTTCATGTTTTCGTGTAAATATACAGACTTTTTCAAAAAATAGGGTTTTCAATGATGCAAATTTCATTTTAAAATGTCGATATTTGGCTATAGAAGTCGTACTAGAGCAATAAAGAGCTTGGAAATTCCCCAGAAGTATCACAAATGCGTAAATTTTAGATCTACTCATTTAACCCACTTACCAAGACTGAAATCATTCCCTGGACGGCTATCACCCTCCCCATTTGTATCAATATAATGAGCAAGATTTCCACAAATTGCTGTTGAGAAAATTAGAGTGATACATATCCAAAGTGGACCTAAAACATTGGCTTATTAGTTCCGAAAATGATAGATGACGAACATACCATATAAGTCTGGAAGAGGTTGAATATAATCAGTAATAAAATTTTTGCTCCATTTAGGGATAAAGCTATTTAGAAGTCGATTTTGGACCTGTTCCGTATCAACATCAAAATATTGCTGGTAAAACTTGAAAGAGAACACGTTATTTTGTAGACCAGATGTTGTCGTAGCAGATCCTTCGTCTGTATTGCCCACTAACTAAAAATATTCGGAGCTAGTATACTTTCCTCCTGTCAACCGACAGGAGCAAAAATGAAAAAAAAATTTTTTTTTGAATTTTTTTAACAAGTGACCCTTTAGGGGTAATTTTATGCGAAAAATCGATTGCGCGCATTCCCGAACCTTGAAAACGCTTCCTTGACCCTGATTCAGGGAAAGAATCGGTATATTGAAGCGTTAATATACCGATTCTTTCCCTGAATCAGGGTCAATTACCCTTAAAAGGTCACTTGTTAAAAAAATTCAAAAAAAATTTTTTTTTTCATTTTTGCTCCTGTCGGTTGACAGGAGGAAAGTATACTAGCTCCAAATTTTGAATAAAATGAATCCATATCAACCCTTCTCCTATTTCTCTTGGAACCCGGATTTGGAGAATTCTACACCCACACTCAGCCATAATTATGTGGGGAAGGGGTGATAGCTCATCAGTATTGCAGCAACACGTCCCAATGACCGGAACTTTTCTATGTGTGGATGAGGGAGTGGATTTGGATTATATATTATCGACCATTACCGTTAATTTTATAATATACGCCCCCTCTAATTGACGCCCGAATTGAAAAATTAATCACTCCCAGTTATGCCCGAAGTTGTTAAAAATGCACAACAAATCTAAAACTTAAGCGAATAGCGTTTTCTGATGTTGATTGATTAGAAAATTTTGAATTTTTTGAAAATTTATTGATTTTTTTTGAAAAATTAACGCCCCGGGGCGTATATTACAGTACTTCTTTGCTGACATACCAATAATAAACAAAATATCAGGATGTTTCTCTTTATAAGTAGCCATATACCGTTTTTGAACAATATATTTGGCTCTTTCTTCCAAATTTGGTATCCATCTAGGATTCATAACCAGACAAATAACAATCTAGAAATATATATGTAATACTCGAGAGGCCTCTTATATTTTAATAACTCTTACTTCATAACGTTTTATCATATTTTCTTTGTCCTCTTTGTTTGTTACATATAACATGTCTTTTCTATGATCTATTTCACTGTTGGTAGACACAAAATTATCACAAAATTGCTCCAATTCCTAAAATATAAGGGGAATAATATGCAGGAGATAATTTTTTTAATTTTAGCATAAGTACCTCGAATTGGAAAGAGTGACTCCCTTTATGCAGTGGCTCCCTTTTAGTGTCCATTTTTCAACAAAAATTGTAATTTTTAGCAAAAAATGTCAATTTTTAATAATTTTCATCAAATTTTAAATTTTGTTTAGTATTTTGGTCAAATTTTTCAAGTTTTTAACAAATGTTTTTAATGAAAAATTGAATTTTTATCAAAAATTTGGAAAAAAATTAGTGAAGACTGGGGACTCTTATGTCTTAGGACCTTTATTCCTTAAATTTTTTCTGCCTACGCTACTGGAGGGGTGGGGTATAACCGGGAACGTACCACATAAAACATACTTGAAAACAGTAAAACTTTGCTTCTTGTAAAATTTCCTCTATAAATTCTGGATTATTTGAAAGCGGCACATATCCATCACGCATAAAATTTAAAATCAAATCAAAATGTTTTCCCGACCGATCAATAAAAATGCGATTATTGTCTCTGAAAACCTAAAATTCAAAATTTTTTAAAGTTAGCTAATAAATGTATATGTCGCGCCTGATATTGAATTTCCCCCGTCTGAATCGGGCACCCGATCTTGGACGAAGACTGTTCGTTCAAAATCGAGCGCCCAATCTTGAACGAACAATATTCGTTCATGATCGCCCGATCTGATTTCGTTCAAGATCAGACGCCCGATTCAGAATCTGGCGAAATTCAAGATCAGGCGCAATATATATAACCTCCAAATCCCCATTTAACATTCTTCGTAGCATAGTATCATAATTATTAATAGTTGTTATCGTAGTTTTAAAATATTTGCCACCGACATCAAATTCAATAATATTGTTAGCCATATTTTAAGCTTCTATAAATAAATAAAATAGAGTCCGAGTGCCTTCTGCGCTCGCGGCTCTCGGCCTCCCGCCGCGAGCGCAGAAGGCACTTGGATTTTGGGGTCAAAAAATGACCAAAATACGGTCAAGGAATATTTTGAATTTTTTGAGTGTGTTTTTTGGATTTTTCTCAAAATTACCCCTAGAAAGGTCATTCTTAAAAAAATTTTTCTACTCGACCCTACTTTGGACCCTTTAAGGCTTTGAGTAGCACTCTCAAAAGTTAGTCCGCACGAACATTACACTTTTATATAAGAAGATAAAAGAAAGCTTGATTGAAATGAAATTATTATTTGAACGACTTAAATACCACTTATTATGTAGACTAATGAATCACTACTATGCATGGTCATCAATAAAAATATGTGTATGTTGAAATAATTTTCTTCTCTTCCACGTCATTCGTGTACAAGCAAATAAAGAGACATTTATAAGTTTAAAAAAAAACTATTGGGTCGTTCGGAAAATAACCGGCTTTTGCATCGAATCTTTATAAAAATGACCACATAGATAGCGGGTATTCATATTGGGGTGACATTAAATAGTGGCAAAAGCTTTTTACCTACCCTTCCACCTTTTTGTCGGCAAAAAAATTGTCAAGAGACGTTTTTGAACAAGTGAAAATCGCCTTAAGAAATTGTTTGAACTAGTGAAAATTGACCAAAGACCTTTTTTGGAGAAATGAAAATGGCCAAGAGTTTTGAACTAGTAAAAATTACACCGTTAAATAGCATGGACAAACTAAAATGGTTGCAAATGGTCGGTTGCATGGGTTTACAAGACCCAAAATGGTTACATTTACACCCATATGAGTGCAATTCGGTCACTCTATCCCAGACTGACACTTCCCTTCCATTACCTATAATAACAAACAATTAAATTTTTATTAACTTTAATTTATAGCCATCAGGTAAATTAAAATTGTTTTGGATATTATCAAAATTCATCACTTTCTTGGGTCTTTCTTCTCCGAGCTTTTTAATAAATTCCATATCTTCTTCACTAATTTCAAAATCGAACACCTAAAAAGTCATTATTTTTATTTTTTTCAAAGTTTAAAATTTACTTGACAATTTTCTTCAACTCTTTCATTTTTCCTGCTTTTTGGTATAGCTGGAATCCCTTGTTGTATAGACCATTTTATGCAAATTTGAGCTGAGGATTTTTGATATTTCTGGGCAAGTTTCAAAATTTCCGGTTCGTATAAAATTGTGCCTTTGGCAAGGGGGCAATATCCCTAAAAATGGAGTGTATTAAAATTTTTCAATTTTTAAGAAAAATAAAAAATTTCATTCCCACATCTTCCTATCTAAACCTAATCTTAATCATAAGCCTAAATCTAAGCCAACGCCTAAGCATAAGTCTAAGCTCAAGTCTAACCCAATAACTAACTAAGGGTCGGCACAAGCTATCGTACCACCACAAGCAACGGCACAAGCTATCGTATCAAATCATCATGCCATCGTAAAATTAACGTAAAGGTACGATGAAATCGCCACAAGCTATCGTACGAATTTGGTAAGATGCCATCGTACCATCGCACGAGAGCTTGTGGCGATTTCATCGTACCTTTACGTTAATTTTACGATGGCACGATGATTTGGTACGATAATTTTTGGTCGTACTTTCGTACGATAGCTTGTGCTGTGCTTGTAGCTACCCTAAGGAACCTCCAGACATGTTACAACAGGGTTGCTTCACAGAAAAAAGCTACCTATAGCAAATTTTTAGTCTATGCCTATAATTAAACCGAAATCATCCAATCGGTCCCTATACATATGAATTTTACAACATGGGGAACCATTCACGTCAGAATTGAGCGATGAAAAAATTTTTCTGGCCCCCTACCAGGGGTTAAGACTAATATATTATAATATTGGGTTGGCAAGAAAGTCCTTATAGGCCCTTCTTTGTTTCTCTAGTTGTACATATTCACATCATTCTACGACTTGTTTGTGTAATTTTGAGAGAGCTTGCCAGTTACTACTAGACGCATGTCGAAATTTGGTCTTTGCTTGTTTATTGTTTCTTGTACTTTATTTTTCTTTATCAAATACATAGTGATCTTTCACCTAATCATATTCGCCATGTAATTTATCATGAATATTTTCATGGGGTAACTGCAACTCAAGCGGCCCGATCAATGACGTTTATGGCCAAGGTAGTACTTCCGAACAAACATATCAGCCTTGGTTCAAACGTTTTCGTTCTGGAGAAATCATCCTTGAAGACCAACCACGCTCGAGAAGATCATCGGAGTTAGAAGATCATTCGCTGATCGATCTTTTAAAAGAAGACAACCGACAAATAACACGCGATTTAGCAGATCAACTTGGGACTTTCTTGCCTTGAGATCAACTTGGGACTTTCTTGTATAAAGACTTTCTTGCCAATCAATATATAGAAGCTGTGTACAGGGCATAATATTGAGTTTCAGGACATATCCGCACGATCATACATGGACAAGCAGGGGGTACTGGGCCTCAAAATACAAATTGGTCCCAAAAAAACGTCGACAGGTGAAAAATTATTTAATCCTGTGATTTTAGAAAAAAACGAATTCGTAGTCGAAATGCGAATTCGTTTTCGATTTATGAACTCGTATACGAATTTAGTCTAGGCGGCTTCTCAAATACAAATTGGTTCATTAATTTTTCCCCCGATACGACGAATTAGGGGGGGGGGTACAGTACCCCCTTGCCCATGTATGCGTATGATATATGTTAATCATAGACACAGACTAAAAATTTGCGATAGGTATCTTTTTCCTGCGAAGAAATCCTTTTGTGGCATGCCTGGATGTTCACTTGTAAGTCTAAACTTACCATAAATTGAATATTTTCCCCATCACAAAATTTTCTTATCTCTTCATTGTTATAAAAAGGATGAAATTCGCATTGATTAACATGTGGTTTCAAACTACCAAAATCCAAAATTTCTTCAAGGTCATTAATACTATAATTTGATACCCCTATAGCTCGAATAATCTCTAAAAATTTTTTTTGTTAAAATTTAAAAATTTTTAAATACCACTTTCATATAACTTCTCCATCTCTCTCCACGTTTCTTCCTTGATTTTTTTGGGGTTTTCAAAAGAATCTGGGACTATAGGGAGGTGGATCATGTACATGTCTGAATATTTTTTAAATATAAAATGGGGGGGGGAATTAAAATTGGGCTACCTAAATATTCGACCCCAAGACGCTGACATGACCTTTTACAAGCATTTTTAACATTAGATCCAAAATCTGTTGGCCATAATTTGGTGTTGATAAAAAGATCTTCTCTAGGGATGTCGGATTCCTAAAAGTTTCGACCGTTTAGCTTAAATTTTGGACTATTTTTATAACCAAGATCAGTGGTGCAACCAGACTCCTGGAAGGAGGAGGTGGTACTATAGTTGATCTTTTGAAAAATGGGCATTTTTAGAAAAAAAATTTAATTAGAGTCATTTCCGTTATATAATGATAAACCGACGCTATGGCCAAGTAGTCCTACGCCCCTGACCTTCCCGATGTATGCCTATGGTGCTCTACCCCAACACATTACTAAACATGCCTTTATAGCTTCACCTAACTCCTTTTCCAGACCATATCTTTTTGCCGTATCGATCATTCTGTAATTACATTCTTTTAGTGCATAAACAACAGCTTCATGGTTATATCCTCCAGAATGAGTGGTCCCTAGATTTTCATAATTTCAATTTTTATGTGCATTTTTAATCATCAAAGCCCTACCTAGTCCAAGTAGAGGCATTTTTACACCATTCGCTAGTATAATTGTCGAGAAATCATCTGTCAAAGAATCGATTGAAGTGGACGGTTCAAGCAATGAATCGTGAGAAAACGATCGCTTATTTTGAAGATATGACATATTAGGATCGTTAGTGTTATGACCAGAAAAAGTATCTAAAATTTTAAATATAGGGTATTCTTCGTCTTGGGCATTGTAGGCCGCTAATTTTTTTTGATATTTGGATGATTTGGTGCCATGGCCACTTGTCCCATTCACCAAGACACGCCATTTCCTCTGGCTAACAAGTAACACTCCCAACTTATCCCCTTTAGGAGTTTTTGAGCTATTTTTTCAAATTTGTTAAAGTTTTTTAATTTTCACACTATTAAACAAATAACCCTATGGCATTTTTCTATGCAACGAATCGATTGCGCGCATTGCCGGACCTTGAAAACACCTTCCCTGAATTAGCCTATTTTCGCGTCAGTACATACATATCTTTCCTGAATCGTGATCAGGGAAGCGTTTTCAAGATTCGGCAATGCACGCAATCAATTCCTAAATAGAAGAACTACCTATAGGTTATAGTGAAAATTAAAAAACTTGACAAAATTTGAAAAATCGCTCAAAAATCCCAAGAGTGTCCTTTTTCTGGAACACCTTGTACTATATATTCAGCAAACTTTAAATGCTCATATCTCGATCAGGAGGCTCTATAAGCCAAAAATTTCAAAAAATTTTATAATCAAGTTGGGTATGATGAACACTTTGATCCGATTTTGACAAAATCGGTGAGGAAGGGGGAAGTTGGGAGCAGAGCCCGAAATAATACACTCCATTATAATTTTGAAATTTTTAAAATAATTTTTATAGATATTTTTTCAAAAAATCTTCGGAAATTTTAGTTTTGTTAATTAGATTCATTGTTCCTCTAAATTAAAAAAAATTTAGATCCGGACTCTTTTCCATTGTCAAGATATTTCAATTTTAGTAACTACCGTATTTTCTCTAATACGACCCCCTCCTAATAGAACCCCCCCCCCCCCAATTACTATCCC
>JAQGBS010001535.1:0-15430 GCA_034698545.1 Acrobeloides obliquus
CACTTATTTTTTTGCACAATTTTTTTCGATTTAAAAAAAAATTTTGAATCGATTTTTACCCCCAAAAATCGAACTAGAGAACTCTAATTTTGATGTTTCCGTAACTGCTAGGGCCTATAGAATCAGTTAAAGTCGGTTTAAAAAAAAACTGGGACTATCACCTGGTGAATGTCCCTTGTTAGGTCTAAGTCTAAGCCTTTAGAAATGCGAAATTCGGATTCCCCACATATAATTAACCCTAACGCACCATTTATACTTCATTTGCATCGCGACGCTACAGTGCATTTTTGTGTCGCGCGACGCGAGTTGGTGTTTATAGTTTGTCGAGCGGTAGTACTTGGTTTGAAAAGACGAATGTCCACCAACAAGCCTCGGTAGTGCAGTGACAAAACAGAGGTTTAGTGTTCACAAGATCGCGGGTTCGAATCCCGCTTGGAGCCAAATTTGTTGCCACTCGGCCTTATGTCGCGTGGTCAGCACTTGCGACGTCGCAGCTGTCGCGCGACAGCAACTATAAACGACATTGGAAAAATTGTTTGCACTATAAACGTAATTGCTCTGCGATGCGATGGAAGTATAAATCCTGCCTAAAGGGATCATTTCTCACGAAAAAAATTTTTGAAAAAAACTCTTGTTCAGTGCGTCGCTTCAACTATACTAGTTCCAACTTTTCTCTATACAATGGAATTAATGATAAATGCATAGATATCTTTTAAAAATGTGAGTGTTTATATATGAATTTTGTTGTTGTTTGATCAATGTACATTTAATGAAATACGAATTTAATCATTAGTTACCTAAATTACTAGGCAACTTGTGATGTTGGAAGCCTACTAGATGATTATAATATTTAATACCTGAAGTCCAATTCCGTCACGAACTATTCCAATTGATAGGGCTCGGTGAGAGAAGAAAAATGACACCAAAATCATGGGGCTACTCTTCAAGGAAAATCTTTTAGCCCCATACCATGTTTTAACGTAAGATGATAATGCAATTTTATCGACATGTAAGAGGTGACCCTCATGGCCGAGTGGCTAATACTATCGGCTTACATAAATTGCTTGCAGGTTCGATTCCCAGCAGAAACCAAATGCTTTTGCCCCTGCCAAAAAATTAGAAACACATATACTCGGAGCGAGGCCGAGCTGTACTCGGTGGCGGAACCGAAGGCCGAGCTCCGTAGTACGGGTAATATACAACTTCTTTTCCTCTCCGGGCATAAAATTCGGAATAAAACCGGGGTCTGCGACACTCTATGTTACCGGTCTGCACTCGTGGCGACGTTGAATGTAGTAGGATTCTAGGCCATCATATTACCGGTACTTTTTGTCAATCAAAATGATCTCTTCATGTAGAAATTTAAGGGTCCCCCCTTACGTTTTTTCGAAAATTGTAGCTTTTTTATAGCTAAATGAGACGAACAAAATGGCACCAAAATTATCCAATTTGAAAATTGTTTTGGGTTATTGAAACGAAAATTCTGATTCATGTTTTCGTTTCAATAACCCAAAGCAATTTTCAAATTGGATAATTTTGATGCCATTTTGTTCGTGAGCTATGAAAATTCCCGAGCCATGAAAAACTGCCCTGACTCAGGAAAGGAGTGAGTGTATTGAAGCGAAAATGAACCAAAATTCGAATTTTCGCATAAAACCGGCGGTCTATGGGGTTTTTCTAGGCGGGGAATCGATTGCGCGCATTGCCGAATCTTGAAAACATTTATCTGATTCTGCTTCAGCGTTGTTTCAAACTTGAAAAAATTTTCATCACCCTGATTCAGGGTAATCGAATTTTTGACACTTATAAGAATTCTCAATGATAGATCGATTGCGTAAATTTTAAAACACATTATTTGAGAAAACCGAGCTTCGGGACGCACAAAAATTTTTTTGCCGATTTATCAAAACCCATATTGGAAATGTATTGGGCTAGGTGAATGAAGCAACTCTACTCCCGTTCTCAAATGACCGTCAAATGTCCTGTTTTCAAATGGCCATTTTCAAATATGTCCTTCCTCAAGTGCCCGTTCTCAACTATCGCCACCCCCAGTGCGCAAAAGTCTCTCACCCGAAAATTTATGCTGTTGTTTATTCCTTTTATGCTATCTTCGAATTTGAATTTTATGATGTACTAACCAGGGCCTGAAATGGGTCCCTGGAGTTTTTTTACTTTATAGTGTGCAAAGTCATATTTCAAATTACGATATCAAAATAATTTTTCTACAAATATTTAGCTTACTGCATGGTATTTCTATAGCACCAAGCGGCGGTAGTAAACCCTATTAAAAAATATCGTTTTAATCGCCCTGAGTCAAGTCAAGTGGGTCCCAAAAACGGGTACTAAATGGCCAAAATGGGTCCTTGTTCATTGCTATTTTTTGCCATGGTTTTAAAGCTTTAGCCAAATCTTTTTTTATATTTTGAGAGGCCAGGTATATGCCCTCTTAAACAGGAAAAAATAATTGTATTGTCAAGAAAAAAAATAGGATTTTACCTTTCATGGGTCCCAAAAATGTAGGATGCCTCCCAGATAATTATAGTATTTACAATCAGACATGCGAATTTGTCAAATAAAATTCTGAATAGAACCGGGGTCTGCGGATCTATGTTACAGGTCTGCACTCGTAGCTACTTAATACTTTTTTTAAATTAATCCCTGCTATAGCTAACCTTTTTTTATAAAAAATTTTTTCTCCGATTTCAATCGTCTTCTCTCATCGTCCCCTACAACTTTTGCAATCGCGCTCCAAGTTGGAATTAAGCGTTCCGAGATCGTCTGTGCAGACATACACACATTACACGTTGAATGTAGTAAGATTCTAGGCCATCATATTACCGGTACTTTTTGCCAATCAAAATGATCTCTTCATATAGAAATTTACAATAGGAATTTATTTTAATTATTAATATAATTATCTAATAAATGACAAATTTTCAGAAATCCATATTACTTTTCTTGCTGGATGTTTGTATGCAGGCGTATAGGTGGACAGAGGCGGGGAAGGGAAGGGCTCCTGAAATTCGAAAAATTTTTCCTAATGGTCTCCCTTATGTTTTTGTCCAAAATTTTTTCAAAAAACCTAATGGCCATCCCTTATGATTTTTCATCAAGAAAGTCAAAAATTTTGTCACTAGGACAGTTCTCATGTTCACGGGCAAAAGTTATGGATACTTTTCTCAACATTTCTCAAGGATACTTTTCACGAGGATACTTCTCACGAACATTCTCATGGGACACTTTTTACGAGGATCTTCTCACGGACACTTCTTTCGAGGATACTTCTCACAGACACTTCTCTCAAGGACATTTCTCACGAGGATCTTCTAAGGACAAAGGCAGTAGTGTATCTTGGGGAAGAGTCCCAATTGGCACCACTGCCCCATCTATGAATCAGATGCAATCCTTTTTGTTATTTGATCAAAATGATGGTTGAACTTTTAAAGCGAAAACTTTCTTCAGAATATTCTTAAGTGCTGCTCTGTAAGTATTTAGAACAAGCAAGAATAACATTGCATCTATCAACATACACATCATACCAACCACTGTATAAAACGTAGATAATAGAATGTAAATTTCAAAATAAACAATTGGAATTTCCATTATAGGCAGGTAATGGATTAGAGCAAAAAGATTTTGTCGAATAATAGCCAAAACTAGGTAGAATAAAGAACATAATGGTTGAATGAGACAAACTATGGCGGCTCGATGCAAATCGCTAAGAGTTTTTGTATCATAAAGACTCCCAACGAACACTAATTTCTTCATTCTTCGGATTTTGAGAAAAATCATAATAGAAAAGATTACTGTCATTGACAGTATAAGAATGTCGAAGAAAATTTCCATATAGACATTAACATCCGAACGCAACATAATTTCAACATATACAAGAATTAAACCATCATAGACAATTAAAGAAAAGATATAAACTTTGGTTACTTTCGAAAGAAATTTTTCAAAAAATTCTTTATAATATAATTTAAAAAATCTATGAGCTGCCAGTGGGATAAATGATCCAACAGCAACATGATTGATATATGAATATCCCGGAATGGCGCCATGGAATCGAATATTTTCGAGTCTGAAATAATAAGCTTCAACTAGAAGGACATTAAATAAGAAAGAACATGAAGAATGGCACACCAACCACTTATACGACTCTCGAATCTGGCCAAATATAGAGATTATTATGAGCACTAGCTGGAAAATTAAGACTACATTGAGTAGAATGATGTCGATCACATCCGCTATCGATTGTACAGTATCACATAAGTCTTCCAGGTGTATAGGGCTTGAAAAATTGATTCCACTAATAAAGCCTTCAACACAAGTAACAGAAGTATTCATTCAGGTGGTTCCTATATGAACTTTTCGGAACTAGTACAGTTGAAGCGTCATACTGAACGTGAATTTTTTAAAAATTTTTCGCGAAAAATGGTCATTTTAGGGGTAATTTTATATAGCGAATCCGAATTTCGCATTCTTAAAGCATGAAAACGCTTCGTTGAATCAAGAAAAAGCTGTTTTTGAAACAATATGAACAAGAAAATCACGTTTTATATTATATCTGATATTGTTCATATTGTTTGAAAAACAGATTTTTCTTGATTCCAAGAAGCGTTTTGGCTTAGGCTTAAGCTTAGTTTAAGTCTAAGCCTTTAGGAATGCGAAATTCGGGGTCGCTTCAACTGCGTCGCTTCAACTATGCTAGCTCCAAAGTTTTTTCGAAAGTAAAAAAAATTTTTCCGCGAAAAATGATCCCTTTAGGCAGGATTTATACTTTTCAGTGAGTCGCTAGCTCCAACTTTGCCTTATACAATGGAATTAATGATAAATGAATAAGATATCTTTTGACAATATGAGTGTTTATATATGGATTTTTTTAGTTGAATCAATGTTACACTTGATGATAGACGAATTTAATCATTAGTTACCTAAATTACTAGGCAACATGAGATGTTGTAAGTCTACCAGATAATTATAGTGTTTACAATCAGACGTGCGAATATCATAGCACATTAAACATGCTATGTGTGTCTGTTTGTGCTATCTCCATCACCTGAAGTCCAATTCCGTCACGACCTATACCAATCAATAGGGCTCGATGAGAGAAGAAAAATGACACCAAAATCATGGGGATCAAGGAAAATTTTTTAGTCCCATATAATGTTTTAACGTAAAATAATAGTGCAATTTTATCGACATGTAAGAGGTTATCCTCATGGCCGAATGGCTAAGACTCTCGGCTTACATAAATTGCTTGCAGGTTCGATTCCCAACAGAACCGAATGTTTTTGCCCCTACCAAAAAATTAGAAACACATATACTCGGAGCGAGGCCGAAGGCCGAGTTCCATAGTACGGGTAATATACAACTTCTTTTCTTCTCCGGAAGTGAAGCGCTCGGTCCCCCAGTTTATGTAAAATAAACTTCTGAATAGAACCGGGGTCTGCGGTACTCTTTGTTACCGGACTACACTCGTGGCGCTCTTCCACTACTGATCTGTACTCATGTTCCACAAGCTTAAAGCACCAGTCTACTTTTGTGCTTTTGATACCATGTGATAAAGCACAAAATTTGGATTATTTTTTGTTTTTTACAACAAATTCCGAATCGTAATGGCTTTGAGATAATCGCGTTTGAAGTTGGAGATTTTTGAAATTTGTTTATTGCAACGAGGACCCTGATTCAAGGTCGAAGACTTCGTATGAAATTTTATGGTTTTCTTGCAATTGGTATATATCCTCGTAGGAACTGTTTTGAAACACTGTTGACCACTTATAAAAATGATGGTGATCTGCTCTACAATTTTTATATAGACACCTATAGCAAGGTTTCGCTTCAATAAAAAGTTATACTCCAATCTTTGAGGCATACTCTGATTTTTCTCTTTCCCCCTGACAAAGATCTATACTTTTGACCCAGTTGCGGGCTTTCGGCCAAAGTGATCTTCACACAAAATGTAATCCAGATTCCCAGGGAAATTTTCACCAGATCTCTCAACAGCGAGCATATTTGAGTTGTTAACGACTCGAGATTGTACGGATGAGCCGTAGGTTCGATTCCCGCTCGATCACTCACGTTTTGCCCATTTTTATTTCTAAAATAACATTTTTACCATAATTTTTAAAGTTTTTTTTTGTTTCCATCCACAATCCTAAAAAAGTTTCCCGACCCCTGTAAAGAGTGATCCCATCCGATCTGGTAAGTTAAGCAACGTTGGTGACGCTGGTTCGATTCCCGTCAGAGACAACAAGTCTTTGAATGTCTCCAGATTTCTCGAAAATCATTTTCTAGGGGTATTTTTCATCGAATGACAATTTGCCAGATCAGACGGGATCGCATCTACACAAGGTCGGGAAACTTTTTTAGGATTGTGGCTGGAAACGTGAAGCATTAGAAAATCCAAAAACGATTAAAAAATTATTTTTCGCATAAAAATAAAACATCCTGTATAACATAGGTGTTCATGCACCCAGGGTGAGGTGATCAATTTACGAGGTTGTTTCTGCAAAAAATGACTTTCAGGATTCAAATCGAAGTTAGTCATAGGAAAGTGGTCATAAAATAAATAAAAAATTGAAGAAAATTGAACAACTTCGTCATTTTTGCTGAATACTTCGTTAATTTTGCGAAAATTTGTTAATTTTTTGTTAATTGCAATATAATTTTTTCAAAAAATTGCATTTTCTCAGGTTGTCTTTATATATAATCCTTTAAAGAAAGCCTTCAACCCGGTTATCTATGAATCAACAGCATTATTTTTGCATATTTGAAAATTTTATCAACCAAGAAATAATATTGAAACATGAAATAAAACACTGATATTTAAACAATAACGCCAAACAATTTACTTAAAATACTATATGATCTTTATAAAAAAATAGTATGCAGGCGCATAGGTATACAGAGGTAGTAGCATATCCTGGGAGAGAGCCTCTACTAATTCGTCTCGACGATTTTGAGACCAGCACTAATTGCATAGATGGCGTCGAGACGGTTTTATTTTTCAGGGTCAACGAATTTTCGAATGTGGTCTTCAACAAATTTATAGCCCACAATAAGATGCATAAAAATGTCAAAGACAACATTCGAAAATTTGTTTATCCTGAAAAGATATTCGCAATTTAAAAAGCGTTGAGACGCATCGAGACACGTCGAGATGACCACTAATTGCAATTAGTGCTCCCCAACTTTCTATTAGTGCGAAATTAGTGCTTCCAAAATTTTGAGACACAATTAATGAAGGCCCCGAGGGTCCCAATTGGGGCAGATGCCAGTTGGTGACATAGATTTATGTCACCAATTGGCATCTGCCACACAATTGGCACCACTGCTCCACCTATGGATCATATGCAATCCTTTTTGTTATTTGATCAAAGTGATGGTTGAACTTTAGAGCGAAAAATTTTCTTCAGAATATTCTTAAGTGCTGCTCTGTAAGTATTTAGAACAAACAAGAATAACATTGCATCTATCAAAATACACACCATAACAACTGCTGTATAAAACGTAGATAATAGTATGTAAATTTCAAAATAAACAATTGGAATTTCCATTATAGGCAGGTAATACATTAGAGCATACAAATTTTGGCTAATAATAACCAAAGCTATGTAAAATAAAAAACATAATGGTTGAATGAGACAAACTATGGCAGCTCGATGCAAATCACTCAGCGTTTTTGCATCATAAAGACTCCCAACAAACAACAATTTCTTCATTTTTCGGATTTTGAGAAAAATCAAGATAGATAGGATTACTGTCAAAGACATTATAACAATGTTGAAGAAAATTTCCATATAGACATCATAACCCAAATGTAACATCATTTCAACATATACAAGAATGAAAACATCATAGACAATTAAAGAAAAGATATAAACTTTGGTTACTTTTGACAGAAATTTTTCAAAAAATTCTTTATAGTATAATTTCAAAAATCTATGAGCTGCCAATGGGATAAATGATCCAACAGCAACATGACTGATATATGGGAATCCCGGCATGGCGCCTTGGAGTCGAATATTTTCGATTATGAAATAATAAGCTTCAACTAGAAGGGTTAGAAATAAGAAACAACATGAAGAATGGCATACCAACCACTTATATGATTCTCGAATACGGCCAAATATAGAGATTATTATGAGCACTAACTGGAAAATTAAGACTACATTGAGAAGAATGATGTCGATCACATTCGCTATGGATTGTGCAGTATTACATAAGTTTTCCAGGTGTATAGGGCTTGAAAAATTGATTCCACTAATAAAGCCTTCAACACAAGTAACAGAAGTATTCATTCAGGTGGTTCCTATATGAACTTTTCGGAGCTAGTACAGTTGATGATAAATGCATAAGATATCTTGTGATAATGTGGGTGTTTATACATGAATTTTTGTTATTGAATCAATGTTACACTTAATGAAATACGAATTTAATCATTAGTTAGTTACCTAAATTACTAAGCAACGTAGTATGGTCGAAGTCTATCAGATAATTATAGTATTTATAATCAGGCGTGCAAATAAAATTCTAAATAGAACCGGGGTCTGCGGTGCTCTATGTTACCAGTCTACACTCGTAGCATCTGAGGCGCTCTTCCACTACTGATCTGTAATTACGTTCTATAAGCTTAAAGGAGCTTATGTCTAGGTTTAGGCTTGGGCTTAGGCCTAGGCTTAAAGGACCAGTCTACTTTTGTGTTTTTAATGCGATAGAGCACAAAATTTGAAACATTTTTTGCTTTTCCGACACTACTTGACAATCTAACCGTAAAAAGTTATGAGCGAAACAGTTGCGAAAAAATTTTCCAAACGTGTTTAAACATTGAAACGAAGAGCTTGTACCCAGGATAAATTAAGTTTGTTTATTGAAATTTCTTATCGATTTTTTAAATTTCCATAACATGAACATTGTATCAATTTTTTTACAACTCTATGAGACGAATAAAATGACACCAAAATGATCAAATTTGAAAATTGTTTTGGGTTATTGAAACGAAAACATGAATTAGAATTTTCGTTTCAATGACTCAAAACAGTTTCAAATTGGATAATTTTCGTGTCATTTTGTTCGTCTCATTTAGCTATAAAAATTACTACAATGTTCATTTTACGAAATTTTAAAAAATTGATGCAAAAATCGATTTTTCCGCAAAAAATTCAAAAAAGTTTGTGCATTACCCGTCAACAACTTCGGGGATATAGTGTGCTTTGTTGGATTTCACAAGGAGAGTTTTATTGAAATCCAACAACACACTATATCCGCGAAGTTGTTGACGGATGTCCCCGAATGACTTGACCTACCAATATCCTGGGAGAGGATCCCAATTGGCACCACTGCCCACCTATGGATCAGATGCAATCCTTTTTGTTATTTGATCAAAATGATGGTTGAACTTTAGAGCGAAAAATTTTCTTCAGAATATTCTTAAGTGCTGCTCTGTAAGTATTTAGAAGAAACAATAATAACATTGCATCTATCACCATACACATCATACCAAAAACTGTATAAAATGTAGCTAAGTGTATGTAAATTTCGAAATAAACAATTGGAATTTCCATTATAGGCCGGTAATACAATAGAGCATACAAATTTTGGTGAATAATAACCAAAACTAGGTAAAATAAATAACATAATGGTTGAATGAGACAAACTATGGCAGCTCGATGCAAATCACTCATTGTTTTTGAATCATACAGACTCCCAACAAACACTAATTTCTTCATGCTTCGGATTTTGAGAAAAATCATGATAGAAAAGATTACGGAATTTGAAACTAAAGTCCGAAGCGAAGCCATATCACACTGGTTCACGAAGTTCCGACAAGTTTGACGGCGACATTTCCGAGACCATCGCATTTGGTTGGGAGGTCACAACGTAGTGGTTGAAGTCGACGAAAGTTTCGTTACACCAAGGAAAGGACGACGTGAAAGACTCAATTGGTAGCTTTTTGGCGCTACAAAACGTGGTTCCAATATTTCGCTCTTGGGTCTTTGCTGACGAAGGACCGCAGCCGTGTTGATTATAATGATTCGTCGTTTGTGCTCCATTTTTCGACTGCGGAACTTTTTGTCTTATTTTGACGTGGGCTATTTCTTATTATGAAGTGGGCTGAAACCAGCGGCGCAAAGTGGGTTTCGGTTTGGGGGGGGGGGGAAGTCCTATAGAAAAGTTTTTTTGGGCAAAAACATAATGGGGGACCATTAGGAAAAATTTGTCATTTTTTCAGATTGGGGGGGGGGAAGCTTCCCCCCTTCTTTGCGCCATTGGCTGAAACCACGATTATGTCAGATATGTGGCGAGCATAGCGATCAAGACCAAACGGAATTCAAGCTATAAAACTATTTTTCTATCTACAGGGTGAATCAAAAGTTATCTACCATCGGTTTTTTGGAGATATCTCGGCCATTTTAAAAGCTTTTTTAATAACTTTTTTCAAAATACTCTAAATTTCGAGCTCTACAAGAATCCGAAAAAATTTTGTCGCGCAATATTTCTAATGTCCTTAAAAACACCATTCAAAGCTTCAATCAAGGAAAAAAGGACCTCAAAAAATTTGTTTCGACAAACTTTTTTTTGAAAAAATATACCAAATGCAAAGATGCAGATGTCAACAAATTTATTTACATATACACTGTTTAATTTTCAATGTTTACTTTTGAATTATTTCCGTAAATAAGGCATGGTTTGTTATACATTCGCAGGCATTTGGCAAATCGCATTTAATGTATAATTGCAGTTGACATCGTCCCATCCACCAATGAACCAGTTGTCATACCAGGTTGATGTTGCGTTGCTTGTAGTAATAGATCCACAAGATTGACCATTCATACCATCTGGTTGATTAATTTGCCAGTTGGTGTAGTCAACGTTTGTTCCGTCTTTCCATGTCCAATCGCGTCCGCTTACCAAAAGTCCCGTAAAGAGTTGCTTTGGTTGTGCTACACCATGGACGTTTACATTTATTGATCCGAGAGCTGTGAAGTCTAAAAAATATGTTATTCCAGAAGAGACTAACAAGGAACCCTCACGGCTTGTGAATTTTCAAATTCAAAATTTTTTCTTAAATTTTATGCGAAACGACTCCTTATGACACAAAATGAAAAAAAATGAAAACGATTTATAACAATATCGTTCTTCGTCTTCTGCATCAAAAACGGAAGGATTTGGGCCCATGTAGTTGTTTGATTTCAGTAGCTTTGTCTACAATGACTCTCTTCCATTCTCCACTTGATGAGCTTTTCTTCACTTTAGTAACCTTTTCACCTTTTGCTTTGGAAAAACTCTGATAAACAACGGAGACTCTCCTTTCACCTCTTATTTCAGCTTCTCAATTCTCATTATAGGATAAAATAGCCAGCATGGTCCGACAAGAAAACCCTTTTATAGGGAAATACTTGCGCTTGGGTCGATATCTGATGACTACCAAATGGAAATTTTCGACACACGACGTCATGTTTGATATCTTCATTTTATCGAGGTCATTCATAAAGGTGGTCTTTGAAACGCTTTTCAATAACATCCGGTATAGCTTTGAATTTGGTGGGATAGGATCATGACGAGAACCATGATGAGTTGAGTCTGTTACATGAGGACATTCGTCATTTGTCTCAAACTTCTCTCTCTTGAACCTTAGACAAATATTTGCTTCATCGTTCGCAATAAGTTCCACAAACTTTCGTTTCAGTGTCCAATTATGAATGCCTTGAATGTCTATTTTCGTGCGTGGAAAATAATCGGAATCGATTTTTTGGATAAAATTATCCCTAGAAAAGTGTTTTTTTAAATTTAAAAAAAATCGATTTTCGTCAGAGAACTTGTCGCGATGATTTGTTCCTTTAAAGATCCAAACTCACTTGATATAAAATTGTTCTCAGCATCATTATGGATTGATGCCAGATGTCCACCTAGTGAAATGCATGTATTATTATGACCTAGAAAAGTGTTTGATCGCAGTTCCTAAATATTGAGTTGTGCCGAGCCTCATAAAAAAGTATACCAAGAAGCATTTCTTAGATGGTTGAAAATATGTCCATCCAGATGGGCATACTGAGATGCTGCTTGAATTTGAACTAGTAGTATAATGTTTTGTCGTAACTAAAATCGACATACCCGATTTTATGTAAATTCTTACTTAGTACATAGGCTAAACCTGCTAAACCTCCGACTGCCACAATCCCATTTAAAATTGCAATACAAGTAACGATTTTTGAGTATTTGTTAGATCTATTCATTATGAACAAAACGCGGAACTATGTCTAGTAAGTATGACTTTAGTTTTATATTTAGATTATTGTCTGAAATTATGATATTCTTCAGAAAACAGGTGCTTTTTGTGTTGGTTGAGTCGCTCATATACTTTTACTATTCTACAGAAAACAGGTGCTTTTTGTGTTGGTTGAGTCGCTCATATACTTTTAATATTCTACAGAAAACAGGTGCTTTTTGTTTTGGTCGAGTCGTTCATATGCTTTTACTGGTAATTAACTTTTTTTTCCAAAAATAGTTTCTGCGACAAATTCACGTATGTTTCAACCCATAGAAAAACGGCAAAAACAGTTTGTGCCGTCATATTGGAAAGAGCGTAACATTTATGGCGTATTCTCGAAAAAACGCGAAAAATTTTTCTAAAAAGCCTTTCTAAGCCTAATTTTATTCGGGGAATCGATTGCGTGCATTATCAAAGTGTGAAAATGTTTTCGCAACCGATTTTTCGCCTAGAAATTACCCTAAAAAGTCGGTTTTTAGAAGAAAATCGGAAAAAAATTTTCGCGTAGAAACGCAGTACTACCTTGATTTTCAGGGTCAAACTAAAAATAAGTTTGTTGTAACATAAGTTGTTGCCGCCCAAAAAATATATCGAAAATCGGCATTTTCCGAAAACCCCCGAGTATAAAAAATTAGGCAATTTGGAGCTATTTGTAAAAACATGAATTTTTAACGTTTTTACCCCTCTCCCCCAGTAGAGTTACCCCCTGAAGTCAAAAATTGATAATTCCATCGGATTCGAGTTCCCCATATCCGACCCCCCCCCCCCAAATGATCGAAAAACCAAAAGTTGGCACAGACTTATTGCCGCTTGAAACAGACGTAATAAAAACATGAAAACCTTTTTATTTTTATACGGTATCAAACTAAAAACAAGATAGGGTACTTTTTAAAGAGTTCGGCAACAGATAATAAGATTCACACGAGACGAGATGAGACGTGACGAGACACAATACGAGAGCTACCTTCCAGGTGCTGGAGATCTAGCAAGATTCAATTCAATTTTAAGATTAGCTGGAACTTGATTTCCGCTAGATTGAACCGGACTCACTCTATTAGAACTACACGCAAGCAAATATTTCTTGAACAACCCATACAGATACACAAAAAATTTGACCAACGCTTTTCTGTAATCCGTTATAATAGTCAACACGAGCATTGAATCAACGAAGATCACCACCAAAATTAAGTTATAATAAATCCCATAAAGTTCCAGACTTTTAGGTTGTTCTTGATGAAATGTGCTGAGAAAAGTATCGTAATCCATCTGGATGTTTTTCGTAATATAAAGTTGATAAGCCTGCTCAAAAATGGGTGAAAATAAGTATGGATTACGTTTGGAAAGGGTGTAAAAGTTATTCATGTCGAAATAGCAATTTTGATCCTCGAAAATCTCGGAAACTTGAAGATATAGTTGAAAGATCAAAGGGAGTGTTTGTAAAAATATGGCTATAGAGACTCGGAGTGACTTCCAGTCGATATGAATGTCGTCATCGTCGCTTAATCTAGTTCTCCTCTTAAACATAGCTAAGAGTTTCCAAATAAACGATAAAGAAAGAAAGATCGTAACAGTTAGAATAACAAGTAAGATGTAAGAGATGATTGGGCGAAACTTCATGAGGTTAGAAAATGCTTGAAGATAGCAAAAGTGCCGTTCAATTTGCGTTGGACGACGTCCAAAAATTTCTGGATACCACGAATCATCGGCAAAATATGTTGTTGTTAGATTGTTAAAATCAATATAGCCAAGATCTTTGATCGAAAATACGGCCCATAGTATGGAAAAGAGCGTCAAAATGGCAAGATCATAGGCCAACAAAATAGGAAAGATTGATTTTTTAGTGAAGTAGATGTTATAACTGAGTGGAAAATATATCGCAATAAAACGGTTCAACGATAGCAAAAAAATCGAAAAATAGGCAAAAGACTCTATAGCTCTTAAAAATCCTGAAAGAAGATAAAACATATATGAAGAATTAGTGATCTGTATAGGTAAATAGGAAGTTGTTGATACGTCGAAATTTATGCTCAAATTAGAGAGTCGGAATTTGTACAAGCCTGTAACTAAGAGAAATATAAAGAAGAATTCGAATAGAGCTTGATTCAGTATAAACCAGCGGTAATCCTCACGAATGTGACTAAATAGTGAAATTAAGATGAGTACAATGACTAAAAACATGCAAACAAAATCAAAATGATATTGATCCATATTCTGACTTATGTTAAATAGGAAACAATCGAATGGTCGTTGGTAAATCTTGAAAGTTTTCACCAAACCTTGATTGAAGAATAGGCACGAGATCGACGAAGTGTCCGTCATAGTTTCTAAATAGAGTTGATTATATAGAGATTTGTACAGGGTGATCAATAATTTACTCACGTATTTAAAAAACTCGCCAAAAATCGAGTTTAAGTCCATTTCAGTTGCCCGATAGCTCATTCGATAGCCACCGTCACCGAACCTTTTTTAGGAAAAAAATTATTAAAAAATATTTTATTTTCAATTTTTTAGCCCAAAAATACTAAAAAATTACGATTTTTTGAAATTTTCCCTATTTTCAAAAATTTGGCAAAAATCGAGTATAGTTCGGATTTCTTCGAGCGACAGCAATCCTGAAAGATGGAAATCTGAGGGATTTTTTACAAAAGAAATTATTGAAAAAGCTTTTAAAATCGCGAAGATATGATTTTTTGAAAATTATGCTTTTTTATGTTATTTTCAAAAAAAGTACAAAAATTGAAAAAAAGCATAATTTTCAAAAATTCATATCTCCGCGATTTTAAAAGCTTTTTTCAATAATTATTTTTGTAAAAAATACCCCAGAATCCCAACTTTCTTTTATAAGAAAAATTATTAAAAAATATTTTATTTTCAACAAGATATGGATTTTTGAAGTTGGTGAATTTTCCAATTTTTCTTAAATTTGCCTATTTTCAGAAATTTGTCAAAAATCGAGTATAGTTCGGATTTCTTCGAGCGACAGCAATCTTGGAAGATGGGAATCTGAAGAGTTTTCTACAAAAGAAATTATTGAAAAAGCTCTTAAAATCGCGAAGATATGATTTTTTGAAAATTATACCTTTTTTCAATTTTTGCACTTTTTTTGAAAATAAGGAAAACATCGAAAAAAGCATAATTTTCAAAAAATCATATCTC
>JAQGBS010001536.1:0-15429 GCA_034698545.1 Acrobeloides obliquus
AAATGACCAAAAATGTTGAAAAATCATAAGCTACCTGTTGTTTTTTATTTTTCCTTAAAATTTTTGGCGACAGGGGGAGGCTATAGTCCCCCCCTTGGCTACGCCTATGGTTGTCGAGATAATCGCGTTTGAAGTTGGTGATTTTTGAAACTTGTTGTTGAATTTGAATTTGCCGCCAAGAAGTGAATCAGGGTTTGGCGGCAATTTCAAATTCAACAACAAGACACTTTTAGCTCGACCTAGGGCAATCTTTGAAAGCTATCTAGTCCTAGATTTTAGAAGCAATTCAACTAATTCTTTTTGTATTTAATCGGAAATATATTCTAGTTTGGGTTTTTGTTTTTTGAAAAAAATCAACTTCGAATTGTTTAGCGATGTGTGTCAAAAATGACGGTTTTTCAATGTTTTCTAAGGGGTGTAAAAAAAGGAAAAAAGTTTCATAAAAAACCCAATCAATGAAATTCAACACTAGTGCAAGCTATTACAAAAAAATTATGAAAAAATATGGTGCTAGTCGAGAATAGGTATCCAATGAAACTTTATGTATCCAATAAAAAATTCAAATTTTTAGGCCTAAGACTAAACCTAGGACTATCCCTAGGCCTAAGCTTATTCCTAAGTCTATGCCTAACCCTATGCTAGGCCTAAGCTTATTCCTAAGCCTAGGCTTATGTCTATGCTTAGGCCTAAGCCTAAGCAGGCACATTTGACTCAGTCAAATATGCCTGAAAGTCATTGGATACATAAAGTTTCATTGGATACGTAAAGTTTCATTGGATACCTATTCTCTACTAGCACCAAAAATATTTATCCCATAAAAAGTAGATAGCTTTTGAAGTTAAAAAGGGGTGGCACACAAAAATCGCGATTTTTGGCTATTCTCAAAAAAGTGATTTTAATATTTTTCTTTTGTTCCTATGACGTTTACTAGCATATTTGAGCATTTTTAAAGAGGTTTTGTTGGTGGTACAGATTTTTTTTCTTTTTTTATAGTTTTGAAACACATGTGTAAGCCTAAGGCATAAGCCTGGGTAAACCAAAAATGACGAAAAACAAATCGGTTCTTTTTTGGGGATGATTTTTCATCGTTTTAGAGCCGATTTAAAGCGGTTCCATTCAGTTTGAGATGTGGGGTAAACCCTACCCTTATCTTTGAATGAATATTCAAAACTATGGTTTGTCAATCTCTAGTCTTTTAGTGACAACTACTTTAACAGCAAACATGTCGATTATGGTTAACCAAGAGGTTGAAAAGAAAACGAATAAAAGTGAGTTTTTTGTTGTTGTGGTGTAACTATGATCTTTTTAGAAAAATGCCTACTAACTAACCAAGGTGAATCCATGAGCCATTTTTAACGCGAAATATACCTATGAAGATTTATCGCTAATTAATGGACCAGTTCATGGATATAGATAATTACAATTATACTGATGCTGCGATTGTCTCTAGCTTTGATTGATTTTTAGAGGCATTTTCAAACAATTATACAGTCTATTTTGAATTTTTCTTAAGCTGATTAATTTATGTATATCTTTAGCGTATCCAGGAACTGGGTAGAGGTTTGACGCTTTGGGAGTCTTGGTTTTCTTAAGCAAAAAATATTTAAGAAATTTTGGAGCTATTGTGAATCACCCCAGGATCAAAAATTGAAAACAAAATTCTAAAACTTAAAAAATGACGTATTTAGGAGGAATTTTATGCGAAAAATCGATTCATTCTCGAAGCGTGAAAACCTTTGTTTGCTCTTAAAAATTTGAAAAAATACGTATTTTTAAATGTGAAAATATAGGTAAAATACTTATTTTAAACATTTTTAAGGGTCAAACAAAGTTTTCACACTTTGGGAATACGCGCAATCGATTTTTTGCATAAAATTACCTCTAAATATGTCATTTTTAAAAAGTTTAGAAATGTTTTTTTTATTTTTGATTCTGGTGTGACTCCAGGGTCAAAATCCACAATAGCTCTGAAATTTCTAACTAATCAAGGTATTTTCTTATTTGGAAGGGGTGTTCAGGCTTTGGCCTCTTGGATACGGCACTGATATACAGCATAAAAGCTTACATAAAATTTATTAGTCACGACTTATGATTGTTTGTTGGTGTTCTAAATCTACATAAAGCTATCTAAAGATTTTAAATTTATTTTTTAAAATTCAAATATTGATGATCTGGTCTAATTGTTAACGTTAATTTCTCATAAGTTTTTTCAACTAAATATGGTTTATGGATTTATTTTATGAGCTTTATCTTTTTTTAAATAGTCTTAAAGCAAATTTTTTTGTAATATACCGAGGCAGAAGATCGATTTTCTTCATTTTTCCATGATCAAAATCAAAAAATTCCTTCATATTTGTGTTCCCCATAACAAAAAACCTCTGAATACAAAAAATCAGCCGATTTGGACAAATTTTTTAAAGAAAGATCAAATTTTTACTTTCGAAACATTTAAATTTTAACAAAAAATCTAAATTGGCTGATTTTTATACCAGAGGGTTTTTCGATATGGCGAATCTGAATCTGGAGAAATTTTTTGACCATGGAAAAGTGGAGAAAATTGATCGTTGTGAACAGTTCTAGAGCGCCATTTTTAGGAATCTTGATGAGCGACAATGCCTTTATGAATGACTTGAATTCGGTTGTTAAAAAGAAACCAAAAATTGTTCGAAAGAAGAAGGATGTTGCTATAGTTGAATATAGAGTAAGTTTTATACGAATTTTTTTATATTACATTTTTTTGTAGCCTAGCCAAAGTTTAAATATTGAGCCTCCTCAAATCAATTCTGAACTTGAGAATAAAAAGAAGAAAAGCAAAGGCCATGTTCGATTTGCTGATGCCGAAAATCTGCCTCTTGTTGCGATAAAATATTTTGAGGTTATTGAAGGCGAACGAGGTATAACACATATTTTTTCTGAGTATGAGATTAAAAATATCTTGTGGGTAGCCCCCTTTATAATGTGTGGTATCACCATATTATTTTTCAGTTAATGTTTCTACAATTACTGATGCTGAAAAGGAAGGCTTCGTTTGGAAGCAGCATATTACGGATGTTGATGAAGATATGGAATTGGATCTACCGGTAATGAAAAACGATTCACATGCTAAGAAAGAACTCAAGGTACGTTTATTTGGTAGAATAAATGAAACTACATTTTGAGATATAAAAATTTCTTGAAATTATTATTTTAGTATCGATTGATTAAATTGGAAAACATTGCTTTTATTGACATCGTTCCTGGTTCAGAATCTATTGCAAAGATTGAGGAAGAACGTCGTTCTGATAATATTATGGCAGCTTTCTATGGAACACGGTAAGTTAATGACACATACGTTATCATATCATGTGATGACGTTATCAAAAAAATCGTTATCACTAGTGATAATGTTATTACATTAAGCCTATTGGTCACACTTACCCTCATTGATCACTTTGAACATCCCTATCATAAACGAATGTTTTTTTAGACCGCTTGAAAATACCACAGAACCTGATCCAGAGAATTTGATTTTTGACAGTACACATGTGCCAAAAACAATTCCGCTTGAATCTCAAGATGACGAACCATCTAATGTGTTTAGTCCTACATCAGTGATGGGCAACCAGCTTGAAAGAATGGCAATAAATGAAAAATGGCGATCTTCGTTTGTTCCATCATTATTGAATGAAAGCTCGGCTAAGAATGGCGATGGGATTGGACAATCTTCGAGTAATGTGAAGCCTTCTCATGACGTTGTGATAATTGATGATGATGATGAAGAAAATGGCTTTGTTGATAAGGGAACGAAACATTGTGCAGTTGGGTTGGCTAACAGTAATGTTGAACTGCCTATAGAACTCAAGAATTTTATCGCGAAGCTGAATGTGAATAAACGCGACGGGACTAAATCATTGGCACGAAATGTAACGGCACAGCAGCCAACGCTTTCGATTGGAGAATTAGCGGATCTTCTTGAAAAGGTGTTTGGAGCTGCTACTTTGGCTCTTATACCCCATTGAACGTGTGGTCTAAAATTTGGTCGTACCAACCAAGTGTTCTATAATTTCTAGCAACCTTCTACCCATGTCAGCTATGAAATACTGCTATTAATTGTTGTATATATGCTTTAAAATATTTTAAAATGTTGTTTTGTGTTGTATTTTTTGATATTTAAAAGGGTTATGTGAAAATATATATATATTCGTTGTATGTTCGAAAATTCGATTTTTTTAAAAATGGAAGCGTTTTTACGCAAAAATAACATCGTCCACGGCGGACTAAAATCGGCAAAACTCTTCAAAAACATGAAAAAAACGGGTTCATACAATACTAATAACACATCCCAATCTAAAATTAAAAATTATACAGAGGATGGTGCACAAAAAACCGGACACTTAAAAAATGTTTTTAACGTGTTTTTTTCGACAGTTCAATCGAAACTATAAAATTTTCATTTTTTTCGACTTATTTCTCATCTTTTTTTTGCTATTTTTTAACTTTTCGGTGAAATATATGGGGTTTTAAGTAATAAAAATGAAAGAATTCCTCCCTACTATCATTCGAATGCAGGAAAATGGATATTCTATCAGGAAGATTGCGAGATTCTCAGTGTTCCTAAGTCTACCGTTTATGATGATATTAAGCTTATGACACTCAAATCTTCTTGGGCCAATTTCCAGATTTCATTTCTTTAGATGAATGGCCAGCAAATTTGCCTGATTTGAATCCGCTTGACTATTCTGTATGGAGCATTTTGGAAGCCAAAGCTTGTGTTAAGCCTCATAAAGACATCAAATCTTTAAAGCGTACTCTGATTCAAGCGTGTGATAAAATTACGCCAGAAATCTTAGCAAAGATTGTAGATATCTTTTTAAAAAGATGGTTTTAAGCAATAAAAATGAAAGAATTCCTCCCTACTATCATTCGAATGCAGGAAATGGATATTCCATCAGGGAGATTGCGAGATTCTCAGTGTTCTCGCAATCTCCCTGATGTATTCAAGCTAAAGGAGGCCATTTTGAATGATTATTACTGTTGTTTTTTGTTAAATAAACTTTAAAATTTTTTAAGTGTCCGATTTTTTGTGCTCCACCCTGTACTAATATTGATTGCAAACGAATATTCCCGCATGAAGAAAATGTATTTTAATGTTTTTATAGAGATTGCATTTTTGTCCCAGTTTGGTCCGCCGTGCACCAACATGTTTTCTCGCACAAAATTATTCCTAATAGAGTGATTTTTGAGAAAATTTCGAAAAATAAATTTGTCGATTTTAGACCACGTTCAATGGGGTATAAGAGCAGCCGAAGTAGTTTGAGTGTTTTTAGAAATATTGAATTAATACATTTGTTTTTTAGGTTCGACGCCACGAGTCCCATCCGTCGTCTCAATTCAATAACACTTTGGATAGTAGCAGTTTGCAATCTCCTGGAATATTGAGCAATGAATCGTCGTTCAATCATAGCCAATCTGGAGAAGAACGCGGTCGACGACGCTTTGATTCAAGCTCTGATGGAAAATATTTACCGCCGCTGCCAAACGTTTCATTGCCACCGCCGAATGTTGTGCAAGAAAACTCAGAGACATTGCTTGATCTCGCTCGGCGTTTACCATCGAATGGAATTTCGCTGCAAAAACTTGCATAAGCTTTTTAATAGCATATAAGTCGTATGAATGTGTTTTGGGCTATGAAAATTTCAATTGAAAGCAGCACATTTTTCTAACCTTTTCTCAAATGTAAAAATTTTTTAAATCTATAAAAGGTATGTTTTTGGTTTTCATAGCTCTTTGTAAATCGATTCAATTTTTGTTTCTTGTGTTTAGAACATAGATAGGGCAAGTGTATATGAATCGCGAACACTTTTCAACAAGTTTAAATTTTTATTCTGTTATACCTTGTTTGTTTGACACGGAAAAAGAGGGTTGTAATGCATGATTTTTTGGAAACTACATGGTCTAAAAAGCAAAACGTAAAAAATTTTTTTTAAATCACTCTATGATATGTAAATATGCAAATTTTGGTAACCATTTCTTGCAACAGGTATAATTTCACGTGGGAATCGAATTAGACATAAGGCATGTTTATATGTGTATTGAAACAAAAACTTGTATAAAATCAATTTTGCTTTTTAGACCATGTAGATTCCAAAAAATCATGTGTTATTACAACCCGCCTTTCCCGTATTAATGGATATTATTATGCTTTATTTATGTCATACTTATTACGGGTGTTTTCAATTGTACATAACACTTTTTGATTTGTTATTTTGATAAACTAATAAAAAGATTGATCGGTGTGCTAGTAATCTTGGATATGGTTATGATGCCAATATATTATTTTTTAATGTTCTAAAAATAAAATTTAAAAATGTTGATTTTCTGGCAACAATGCTTGAATAGTGGGAGAACATAGCTTGTAAAACTTGATCCGTGATTATAAATTTTTTGCTCAACAGGAGGGAGGGGGGGGGAATAGCCAGAAAAAATTTCGAAAGGGGACTGAAGTGTAAAATTTTTGGCGACAAAAAGTTTTTAAGCTGAAAATGCTCAAAAATTTACAATTTTTGGTGAAAATTTGCCAAAATTTATGTTTTTGAAAATTTTTTTAATTTCGGATGAGGGTGCTGCACGTAGCTATGGGTCGTACTAGTATAAACTGGGATACCCACTCCAAAATTTTTAACATCGAACACCCGAAATTTGTGGTTGGCCTAGTGGCATAGCTAGACACCCACGAATGGAGGGTGAACCACCAAACATAAGGGGAGATCCGTGTGTAATTTTTGGCCGGCAAAACATAAGAGGGGACAAAAAATTACATTTTTAAAATCACACTGATATCGAAAATTTATCAGGGCGTGCTTTAGGGGGACTCGGACTTTTTGACCGGCAAAAGTGAGAGGAATTTCAAAAATTTTATTTCCATGAACGCACACGCGAATAGCGTGTGCGTTCATGGAAATAAAATTTTTGAAATGCCTCTAACTTTCTAACTTTGTCGGTCAAAAAGTCCGAGTCCCCCTAACTTTAACACTCCTGATATTGAACAAGTCGGCATCATTACCATCCCGTCCCAAGGCGCTATAAAGATTACTAGCTATTATTAATGTACAAATCTTGAAACACCTGTAAACTTCATTTTAGTTTTTTTAAGCTTTGTTTCCATTTTCGATATTTTTCTTTATGTCATATTATACGAGTTGTCTGTATTATTATAGACTTTTAAATCTTCAGTTATGGTTTCGTATTTATTCAGCATATTCAATTATGTCTCTATTATAGTCCGTTTCAGCCCCAACTATAAAAAAGCTGGACCCAAAATTCAAAGTCTGAAGTTAGCATCCCTTCTGGTAAGTTAAACAACGTTGGGCCCACAGGTTCGATCGCACTAGGGCAAACATTTTGATATATAAAAAAACTTTCCTTACAAAAAATGCAACAAAAATTTGTTTCTCCAAGAAAAGTTTTTTGTAGATCAAAATTTTTGCCCTAGTGGGATCGAACCTGCGGACCCAACGTTGCTTAACTTACTAGATCGGACGGGATGCTGACTTCGGATTTTGAGTCCATCTTTTTTATAGTTGGAACTGAAACAGACTATATTGTATAGCATTAATTATTATATTGGGTTGTTCCAAAAGTTAGTGGATTTTTTACATGAATTTTTGGAGAAAATTTTTTCTAAAAACAACCCCTATAGTTGTAATCTTATGCGGGCAATCGATTGCACATATTTCCGAAGCGTGAATACGCTTCCCTGATTCAAAGATTGAGGTGGGTACATTTTTCGTTTTAATATGCTCACCCACTCCCTGAAACAGGGAAACGTTATCACACTTCAGGAATACGCGCAATCGATTCCCCGAATACGATTACCCCTATAAGGAGTTGTTTTTAGTCAAAATTTCCTCCAAAAATTCATGTAAAAAATCCACTAAATGGAACAACTCAAATATATTGTTACAATAGAATTGCCTTTTGAAAAATGGAACACTTTGATTATAAATAAATTTATTTTTTAGTTATATAAAAAATCTTTATTACTCGTGTTAAAGTAAAAATTACCAGCAATAGAACTTTTCTTAGCACATTACTTATTAGCAACCGGACTATTTTTATCCAATTTATTTTCTTCTTTTCATTAAAATAGTCCGTTTCCACGCCCATAATAGGAACTAAAAGTTTGCGAGCGATTGCCAAGTGGATAAGGTAGTCGTCCGTTCGATCTGGAAAGTTAAGCACCGTTGGGCCCTCAGTTTCGATCTCACCAGTGGCGTAGCCACATGAGGGAGGAGAGGCAAGTGCCCCCTCCTGTTCTTGGAACAATATAAAATTTTTCCTGAGAGTCCCTTATGTTTTTTATCGATTTTGAAAAAGATAACCATTGTTTCACTAAAACATGTCATTTTTCACCAAAAAATTGTCAAAAATGGCTATTTTTACCCAAAAAATGCTCCTCCTGTAGTTGGAGTGGGATCGAACCTGAGGGGGCCCAATTCTGCTTAACTTGCCAAATCGGACAGACGACTTACTTATCTACTTGGTCATCACCTGCAAACTTTTTCCCTATTATGGACGGTAACGGATTATAATCTTTTCAAAATTTCTGGAAAACTTGCAATCCTCGACAGGGATTGCAAATTATTGGTCATTATTATAAATGAAAAGCAAAAACTCTAAAAATGAGCATAGGAACCCCCAAAAACAAACAGTTTGTGCATATGGCCCACTGTGTTTGATTTTCCCGCTAACATGCATCCCTGCGTGGTCGTGTTGGAGGAAAAATCAAGCTTAGTGAGCCGTATGCACAATTGTTACTAACAGGCACGTAGCGAGAAATCGGCTCTAGGAGGGGGGGGGGAGCGGGAATCCGTAAAATACACTGGTTTATCATGAGTATTTTCTGCCGATCAAAATTACAAGGGGGACCCTCTTTTTTTCACGTCATCGGCGTTATAGGGGGGGGGGCAATTGTCCGGATTGCCCCCCCCCTTCTCGCTATGTGCCTGGTTACTAACGCTAATAGCGGTAATTGTGCATACTAAAAACAAATATCTGTAAAAAATAGAATGTTCTAGCGTGTTATTTCTAATTTGGCATAGTTTAGCAGGCTAAATAAATAGTTCGATTATTTAGGTTTTGTACTGGGCGATAATTCTTTCTGATGGTTGATCCACGATAATCTTTAACTGTACGAAGTAAAGCAAGCTAAATTTCAAAACTGAATTTATCATGAGTATTTTCTGTAGTTACTTGTTCTCTGGTAACTGAAACAGGCTCGGTGAAAACCGTCCAAACGACACATTCCGAGCATGGTGGGGTTGTTAGTGAGCCGTTGTATCTAGCGAACGAGTTGCGATTTTCAGGTAGTTTAAAGTCTAAGATTTGGTTTTTCAGTTCTGCTCGTTGTCCACATTCGAGAATTTTTGAAAGAACCGTTTCTTCGGCGCGCAGCGCCGAGTCGTCTTTGCCAACAGTTAAGAATATGCCCAGAACGGCTAGTTTTGAAGGGTCTTCAACTCCCTTATGAACAAGGTGTAATTCGGCGGGGTATTGTAGGCCTCCAAGTGTGTGCTCGGAACCTAAAATTTTTTTAAAGTACAAGAGAATTGAGTGAGGGCTCCCAAAAATTGAATTTCATGTATTCCGAAGCTTGAAAATGCTTCCCTGATTCAGGGTCAGTGTATTGAAGCGAAAATCAAATTTTTTAGTTTATGTGAAAATACTCGTTTCTGGGGTAATTTGACGCGGGGAATCGATTGCGCGCATTCCCGACGCTTGAAAATACTTGCCTGATGCGTGCAATCGATTTGAAAACTCCCAGAAAAGAATAGTATTTTAACATAAAAAACTAAAACAGTTGATTTTGCTTCAATACAATGACCCTGAATCAGGGTCAGAAAGCATTTTCAAGCTCTTTAGTACGGTTTTTTAATGCCCACTCTGTACAACTGCTGAATTTTTAATTTTTTTATAAATTTTTTTCTTGACCAACCTTCATTGTCGTTCTGTGCCCAATGGAAATGGTATTGCACAAAACGATAACTTTGATCTAACATTCCACCGTAGATTTCCGGCACATCAATTCGTGGGTCAGGAATGAATTGAACTAAAAATTTGCTGTTACTTTTTTATTCATGAGATTAAGATACTTGAATGTCCAGTATTGACTATTTCTCCATTGATTGGCTTATTGTAATTGACAAATTTGAGAGGATCATTTAAGCAGATTGTTTTCATTTTGGATAATTGTAAATCTATAGGGGATTGGGCTTTGCCATGCGTCTCACCAGGCCAGTTGCACGGTCCACATTCGCCATCGTCGTCATAGTTCCAGTTATCTAAAAATTCTGTGTTAGATGAATTTTTCGGATTCCCCGCATATTTTTACCCCAAAAGGGGTCGTTTTTAGGCAAAAGTATTTTTGCGACTTTTCGCTTCAATACACAATACGCCTTCCCTGAATCAGGGAAGCGTTTTTTCGAGTTTTGCTAAAAATTGAATTTTGTTCAAAAATCGTATTTTTTTCTCAAAAATCGCATTTTTGCGACTTTTCGCTTCAATACACAATACGCCTTCCCTGAATCAGGGAAGCGTTTTTCGCTTCGAAAATGTCAAAAATTCGGATTCCCCGCATGTTTTTACCCCTAGAGGAGTCATTTTCAGAAAAAAATTGTCGAAAAAATTTCATGTGGTTGGTCCCCCCCCCGTATTGTGTAGTAGAGCTCAAAATTTTCTATCAAAGCTCCGGCTGAAATAACCTACATTTGCATAAAATTTTTCCCTACCTACCTGTATATCCAGACATTTTCAGAAATTTGGCAACAATTAAGTGAAATGTTGTAAGTAAAGAGAAAGTTAGTGTCAACTTGAGAGCCCAAACTACTATCGATCTCTAATGCTTCTTTTATCAGACGTTAGTATTATTCCGGAAAGTTATATGCAAAATGGCCAGCTGTTATCTCTGCTGACGTATGCTAAAAGGTAATCGTAAAACCAATTAACGATATTATAGCACAAAAAAATTAGCCCATAAAATGAAAATTATATATATTTTTTCTATTTTCGAAATTTTGGAACTAGTACAGGGTGTCCCAATAAGTTGGGACTATCATTGGTTTGTGATTTAAAAAAAAACCGTATCAAAAAGTCTTTTACCAGTGATGAGAAATAGAATTGTCAAAATTGAAAAAAATAATAATTTAAGATTGTGGGACGAAGTGGCCTCAGTGGCGCAGTAGGTTACGTGTTTAGCTGTTGCCCGAAAAACGCGGGTTCGATGCTCAGCTTCGTTGCTTGGTTTTGCCCAAAAAATTGGTCTCAGAAAAAATCGAATTGTAAAAATTGAGACCAATTTTTTGGGCTAAAACCAAGCTGAATATCGAACCCAGCCACCTTTCGGGCAACAGCCAAACACGCATCCTACTGCGCCACTGAGACCACGTCGTCCCACAATCTTAAATTATTATTTTTTCTCGATTTTGCAATTCTATTTCTCATCACTGCTAAAAGATTTTTTATACGGTGATAGTTCAATGATAGTTCCAACCTACTGGGGCTATCTCAATCATAGGTCCATGAATGCGTCAGGGGGAGACTCCCCCCTTGCCGACCTATGATCTTAATGATAGTTCTACCCTACTGGGGCACCCTGTACTAGTTTCAAAATTTCAAATAGACAAAAAGTATTCACGAAGTGTGATAATCATTAACTAAATCAAAATCTTGAAAATTTATTGAGGCTGGCGGGAATTTTATTCCGTGCTCATTGTGCATTACACGAGGAGAAACAAAGAAGAATGATCTTTGCAATAGCGGGAAATTTCTTGAAGCAGACAACTCTCTCAGCCCACAAGCATTGAGCCAATTCACTTATAAATTTTCCCATAAGCATATCGAATTTGAGATGCGTCATAAGAACGTTTTCGTTGAAAATTGAAGAAAAGCTTGTTTGTGGGCTTAACCCGTCGTACCATCACCCATTTTTTGGAATTAGATCGATTTCATTCCAATTTTTTAACTCCTAAGCCTTGTTTAAATATTTGTCTAATATCATTGCTTGATGGAAGAAAAAGTAAAGTCATTAATCACCCAAGAACAAATTGTTCAAGACGGAAACGTGACAAATTCCAACTCTGTCATTTAGACGAAAATAATATTTTACAGGGTGGCGCAAAAAGTGGTTTTTTTAGACATTTTGGGATCCGAAAATTTATTTTTTTTAATGGCTCTTCTAGGGGTAATTTTATGCGGAGAATCGAAGTATATTTATTTTTGCATTGAAACTATTTAGGCTTAGGTTTGTTAGGTTTAGGCTTAAGATTCTTAGGCTTAGGCTTAAGCTTCTTAGGCTTAGGCTTAAGTTGCTTAGGCTTAAGATTTTTAGGCTTAGGCTTAAGTTTCTTAGACTTAGGCTTAAGATTTTTAGGCTTAAGCTTCTTAGGCTTAGGCTTAAGATTCTTAGGCTTAGGCTTAAGATTTTTAGGCTTAAGCTTCTTAGGCTTAGGCTTAAGATTCTTAGGCTTAGGCTTAAGCTTCTTAGGCTTAGGCTTAAGATTATTAGGCTTAAGTTTCTTAGGCTTAGGCTTAAGATTCTTAGGCTTAGGCTTAAGCTTCATAGGCTTAGGCTTAAGGTTTTTAGGCTTAGGCTTAGGCTTAAGATTTTTAGGCTTAAGCTTCTTAGGCTTAAGCTTCTTATGCTTAGGATTCTTAAGCTTAGCTCACGCTCCAGGAATGCGTGAAATCGATTCCCCGCATAAAATTATCCGTGATCATTTTTAGACAAATAAATTCTCGGGTCCCAAAATATCAAAAAAGCCACTTTTTTCTGCGCCACCCTGTATTATTTCTAGAAAAGAAAATTAGAAATGCCTTTCAAATTTGCTCGCCTTATAAAAACAAGTTAATAAAAGCGGATTAACCACGAGCAAAAGAGACTACGTGTTTTTGCATTGTTCCACGAAAAGAAGATCTCTGAAATAATTTTTATGTAGAAATTTTTTGATGAAGCTTTCGAGATAAAAAAATTGCCTCTGGGAAATGGCGCAAAAAATTGGAAAACTTCCATTTCTCGAAGTTGAAGGAAATCAAATAATTTTTTTTAGCTGTCCTCTGCACTCGAATTGAAATTGCCCTATGGATAACCAATATTCTCTTCTCTAATGGACACGAACGTTTCTTTACGTAGGAGCACGAAAAGTTTTGAGCAATGTCAGAATAAGGAAATAGCATAATCGTTTTCCATTCCAAAAAAAGACGAAAAAGAAAGCGTTGTTTCTTCAGGATGGATAGGCTTGGGCTTAGGCTAAGCCTAAATCTAAACCTAAATCTAAGCCCAGGCTTAAGCCAAGTTAGTACTAATCCTGATTTTCCCGCCATACGACCACGCAGGGATACATAAAAAAGCTATATAAGGGTCCAAATTTCTTTTCGTTTCAATGTACACGTTGCCTGATTCAATAAAAAATTTCGTGGTGGCCAAAAAAATTTCGACTATAAAATCAAAAAAATGCTCCATTTTTCATGAATTTTTCGAATATCAGCAAAAATAGCAACTTTGGCAAAAAATTCTTGGAAAAAATGGCAAAAAGACACCGACACGAAACGGTATGAATGTGTTTGAACATTGACACAAAAACCTTGAATTTTAAATTTTTTTCAAATAAGCTTAATTATTGGGTGTATTTAAAAAACAAAGAAAGCATTCGTTTATAGCTCGACGAGACGAACAAAAAGGCACCAAATTTATCCAATTTGATAATTGTTTTGGGTTATTGAAACGAAAACTCTGATTCAGAGTTTTCGTTTCAATAACCCAAAATAATTTTCAAATTGGATAAATTTGGTGTCGTTTTGTTCGTCTCGTCAAGGTATAAAGCATGTCGACTTTCTTTTTAATAATTAAGCTTATTTTAAAAATTTAAAATTCTGGGTTTTCATGTCAATGTTAAGACACATTCAAACTGTTTCGTGACAGCTAGCGTTATCTCTATTTATACTATCAAAAAACGACACAAATTAATAATTCAAAAACTAGAAAAGTTATCGTCTAACGAATATACTAGGCAAAATCAAATCGACTTAGGTGGGATTCGAACCCGAAACCCTTAGACTCGAATCTTGGAGCACTACCACTGAGCCAAGTTCACGATAAAAACCGGATTTTTAACTTTTGCTTATAATTTAACATAAATTTTTTTCTTTCTATAAATAACAACTTTTTAATTTATCCATCATCAACAAAAAAATAAAAAACGAATAAAAATTATTCGATTCTGCCTCAAATTAACATTTTGAATTAAGGATAGGCGTTCGAAACGAAAAAGCAGCGCGCGTGCGTTACACTTT
The DNA here is from genome assembly GCA_034698545.1 of Acrobeloides obliquus. Taxonomy (NCBI): domain Eukaryota; kingdom Metazoa; phylum Nematoda; class Chromadorea; order Rhabditida; family Cephalobidae; genus Acrobeloides; species Acrobeloides obliquus. The sequence goes on from JAQGBS010001536.1 coordinate 14,326, forward strand.
TTTGAGAAAGCTAAACGCAAACTGCCAAGAAAAAATTCCCTTGGCCATTCATTCACTTTCGGGAAGCTTCACCCACATGAGTCGATTTTGCCTCGATTTCTCCAGCTGAAAACACACGCCAACTCAACACTTCCATTTTTCAGTGGCAACTACACTAAAATGGAGATAAAAGAAGAAGAAGAGATTTTTTGATGAAGCAGAGAATGACAAACAACAAATACGTGAAAGAGCAAAAGGAGGAAAAGTTGTATTTAGTCAAGAAGCTTTTCTCCTTTAATAAATTAATTTTATAGGGCGACTTCGCAGAAATTTATGAGCCAATAACTATAGTTTACAAGTAGTAACACTACCAATTTGCTACCCACGGATTTTGACGAAGCCGGTCTCAAAGGATTCTTCATACTCGACTTGATTAAAAATTTTTTTGGAATTTTATCCCCATAGAAAATTGAAAAATTTGTCAAAAATCGACAAAATAAAAAAATTCGACAAAAATTGAAAAATTCGTTAAAAATTGAAAAATTCGTTAACAATTGAAAAATTCAATAAAAATTAAAAAATTCTTCAAAAATCGAAAAATTTGTTAAAAATCAAAAAATTCTTCAAAAATCGAAAAATTTGTTAAAAATCAAAAAATTCGTCAAAAATCGAAAAATTTGTTAAAAATCAAAAATTCACAAAAATTGAAAAATTCGTTAAAAATCAAAAAATTCGTCAAAAATTGAAAAATTTGTCAAAAATCGAAAAATTCCCCGAGGAGATAAGAGCGTTTGAATTTCGTTGAATATACAGCAATTTGAATTGCTAATTTTGCCTGATTCAATCAAGTTTGTTTATTAAAACGAAAATATTGGACATTAAAAATTCAAAGCTTACCGACCCGTTTGACACGAGTGATAGCTCATCGAATTCCTGGGACTATAAGGAACTCAATGAGCTATCGCTCGTCCCAAACGAGTCTGTAAATTTTGAATTTTCTAATATCCTATATATTCTCGTTTCAATAAATAAACTTTTATTGAATCATGCAAAATTAGTAATCGATTCAAATTAATGTATATTCAACAAACTTCAAACGCTCGTATCTCCTTGGGGACAAAATTC
>JAQGBS010001537.1:0-15428 GCA_034698545.1 Acrobeloides obliquus
CATGATAAAATTTTCAAAAATTTATATGATGAATGAATTGGAAGGGGGAGGGTACACGAACCCTCATGATGGATGAATGAATGACTATAAAGGCGGAAGATCCGAGGATGAGTGGTGAGGGGGGTACTGTACCACCCCCTTGGTAATCTATGCTTTCTGGCCTGCTGCGAGCCGCTAAAAGGTGATCAAGTCAGGCTAGACCGACCCTAGGGCCGGACTGGCCCTTACACACATTTTTAATCCCCTCACTTTCCCTTTCGGAGGAATGGGGATCGGGGTGTGCCATTGACCAGAACTATACCTTGGAATATCGGTTGCCAAAGTAACAAAACCATAAACAGTACACAAAATGCCAATTATGGAAATAATATATAGAAAACGAGTATAATAACCTAACCAAGAGAAATAAAACCCAACTTGAGTGCCAAAATATTTCCTAAAATCATTTTTTATGTCATAATATTCGTTAATTGGGCAAACCTACTGTATAAGATGAAGTGGTTGATACTTATAAAAATTTTTAACTTTGACCCAAGTTTCATATAAAAATTGGCGATCTGAACAGGTTGAAAGATCGATGGGTTTTGTCGGGTAATAATCGATTTCCTAAATATGCAAAAAATTTTATTTTCTAGTTAAAGAACATTTTCTCACATCGAAAAAAAGCTTATACTCATAGTTCAGGAGCAAGCGGCACAAAGTTCATGGGTTCGATTTTCGGAGACTGAAATTTTTTGCCCCTGCACTATGGATGGTGGACTTTTTCTCTGGGGGGGGGGGGGAATACCCTATATATGAATTTCCTTCTCCAACTGATAAAAGTAATAAAAAAAGTTGTGCAACGCCGCCCGAAATCGAACTTTATGGCTATGTTTTACCGCTGCCGGTAATTTTTTACTTATAACATTTTTCCATTGTAGCGCTTACCTCATGTAAAGGAAAAGCGGATGTATAAGTCCTATTATAGAGCAATCGTTGTATTCCAACTCGGAATTTTGTCGATTTTCCTCGATCATAACGAGTTCGTATCAGAAAATCATAGACCATTCGACTTCGTTCTGTACGGGGAAAGAAATTTTCTTCATCATCATGGTTTACAAAACTAAACATTTCATTTCAAAAAAAGTTTATTTTGCGTGAACAAAAAAATTCGGCAACATGGTCAAGTGGATAGGACGCTAATCTTTCATTTTATCGGCTCAAGTACTCATTTTTTTGAATCACCCTGTAAAATGAAAAACCTAGATCCTAGCCAATTGACCACGTCCTCCGTTATTCCGTTGTCGCTATAACCATAGCTGAACCAAGGGTGCCAAAATTTGGGCCGCTGGTGAAAAATCGATTGCGCACATCTTCGTCGCGTGAAAATGCTTCCTTGACTCTGATTTTGGGAATGGGGTGGGTGTATTGAAACAAAAATCAAAAATTTTCGGATTTTTATAAGAAAACCGTCGATTCTTAGGTTTTTCTAGGCGGGGAATCGATTGCGTACATTCCCGAATCGTGGAAACGCTTCCTTGACCCTGATTCAGGGAAAGGATACGTATTTACGTAAATAAATTGATTTTTACTTCAATACACCGATTTTTCCCCTGAATCAGGGTCAAGAAAGCATTTTCACGCGACGGGGATGTGTACAATCGATTTTTCACCCTATTTTTACCCCTAGAAGGTCATTTTCCAAAAATTTTTTCTGAGAACAGGACCTAATTTGCACCTCTTTTAATATTCATAAAGCAGAGGTAAAAAATGGTTAATTTTTCTTCATTTTTTCATCTTGATACCCGCTGCGCAGAGATCCCAATTTTTGGCCCTTTCTACGTGGAGAGGATGCCAATTGGCTACCCTGGTTCAGCGCTGGCTAAAACAATCTTTACCAATCCAAATGTTGCTCCATAAAAGGCTGTGTAAAATAATCTTGCATTTCGGTCCTCCTTTTTGTCTCATCATTAAACTCCAAAAATTTGAATCTTTGTAAAAATGTGTTTAACAACCCGTCCATTAATGTAGCGTTCTAAAAATTTTAATTTTTTAAAATTTTGTCAAAAATTCAAAATTTGCCTTTTTGATATCATTTTGATGGACTGGCATTTTTATCCTCATCAGTTCAGCTTGTTTCGTTAAAACTTGAAAGGGAGCATGTATGAGGACGAATTTTGTTCGGCTATGCTGAAAATTACGGATAAAAAAGTGGGAAAAAGTTGCTGCTCCATAAAATTACGGATAAAAAATTGCGGCAACATTAAATTTTAAAAATTACCCTAGCTGAAGCATATTCCAATTCCAATCCTAGACGTCTAAGATTGCCTTCAAAAATTGCTCGCTTGTCAATTTTTTTGAATTTCTTTGTTTTTTTGGTATGAGTTGTTTGGGCTTTGTTTAGAACATCTGATAAAATACCTGCTTCTGCAAAGCTCATGGATGGTTTCTAAACAATTTGGCGTACCTTTTAAAAATTAAAAAATTTGACGGCTTAAAAATTCATTTTTGTGCATAAAAATTCAAATTTTTTGAGACCTAAAAATTGAAAATTCAACTTTCTGGGTCCAGACAAATCGAAAATTCAATTATTGTTTCTTACATGAGAGTTTGCCATAGTACTCTGTGAACTTGAACTTTCATCATCATCATAATCACTTCCTTCATCATCATCTTCGCCTTCTTCATAGGCCAAAACATAATCAATAAGTCTTTTTCCATCCTTGAAATATTGTGACTCGGGTGTTTCAACTTTTGCAGCTTTAGTTGGAAGATCTCCATTTTCGATTGTTCCAGGCGCAGTAAGAGAATCGAATCTCATAATTCTGGGAATGTGGGTTTCATTTGGATTTTCTGGGCTTTCTGGAAGGATTTCTGCTGGGGCTTCAACAATGCTCTAAAAACTATTTGATTTTCTTTTAAAAATTTGGCATATAAAAATTTAAATTTTTAAAATGTTTTTCAACTTTTGACAAATTTTTTCAAGGATCGGGGGGGGGCGAACGCTAACGCGCTCGCGGTTTCTCCGAGAATGACTCCGAGCGACATTCCTCGAGAATTTACTCTAGAGTAAAATATAAAAAAAACACAAAAAAGTGAAAAAAATTTTCGTCTCCGATTTCGACGATTTTGGTGTCAATCGTCTTCTCTCAACGTCCCCTACAACTTTTGTTTTAGCGCTGACAGTTTAAATCTAACGTTCCCGAGATCGTCTGGACACACAGACAAACAAACTAACAAACAAACATGACACGTTTATAGTAGTAGGATTTTTGATAAAAAGTTTGAAATTTTTAAGTTTACAAAAATTCAATTTTTGACAAAAATGTTGAATTTTTTTAAAAATTTTGTCGAAATTTTTCAATTTTTGACAAAATTTGAAATGTTTTAAACAAAATTTTGAATTTTTCAAAAATTCTTACATTTGACGATGGTTGTATCACAGGTACCACAGGTGAAGATAGCCCACTGACATTGACTAGTTCCACGTTGCTATCGAATGAGTTTTCTGGTTCCTTCCTCCTTCTCGGAGTACCAAAATGTGAGCTGGCAAAATTTGAAATTTTGTTAGCATGAGGCATATTTAATGAATTAGTGCGTAGTAGCTTCTCTTTTTCAGATTGTGAAAATGAGCGATTTGTGCGAGTTCGTGTCGGTTGCCGATTCACAACTGAAATGGTTGTATAAAATGGAGTGAAAATTGACTCTCAAATTGAAAAATTGACTCCCAAAATGGGAAATTTGTCATATCCATTGCTAAAATTAAAAAAATAATCAATTTTTAACATATTTCCACTTTAACCCCCTCAGCAAAATTTGGTACTAAAGGAGAGGAACCCAAAATAATGTGATAATTTTTTCCTGAGAATGACACCTATAGGGGTAATTTTATACAGGGAATCGATTGCGCGCGTTCTCGAACCCTGAAAATGCTTCCTTGGCCCTGATTCAGGGAAGAGATTATGTGTAACGAAGAGAAAATGAACTAAAATTCGAATTTTCGCAGGGAAACCAACATTCCAGGGGTTTTCTAAGCAGGGAATTGATTGCACGCATTATTGAAGCATGAAAATGCTTGCTTGACCCTGATCCTTAGTGCCTAGGGGTTTAGGCGCCTACGTGCTTAGGCGCAGGACACTTAGGTGCCTAAGTGCTTAGGCGTCTAAACCCCTAGGCGTCTAGAGATCAGGGTCAAGCAAGCATTTTCATACTATGATAATTGATTGATTTTCCCCCTAGAAAGCAGGTTTCTCTGCGAAAATTCAAATTTTAGTCCATTTTAGCTTCATTACAATAATCTTTTCCCTGAATCAGGGAAGCATTATCAGGGTTCGGGAATGCGCGCATCAAAAAAAGACAATGTTTTTAAAAAATTCTCAAAATTCAAAAAACATCTTGATCCCTCTGGAGGAAAATTTATAATTTTCTAGGAACAGGATGCCCCTTCCCTTCCCCTTGCCCCACCACAAATTTTGTAGGGGATAATGTATATGTGTGTTTTTAAAAATTGTTTTAATAATTGAAGAAAGCTAATGTTTCAAATTTATTTTATATCCCCATAAACTGTTTATTTCTATTGAATTGAATTATATCGGAAGAAACAAAAAAATATAACCAGACAGCTGAGTTAATATTATAAACAGACAACAGCTTGATTCATCCTTGCTTTAAGCTAAGAGAGAGCCTTTGTTTTTTTCAACCTAATCGATACTATAACATCGTCAAAAGTTGCGTAAACAAGAATTTTACATACAAATTTTCTTAGTTCATAGAAAAAAGAGATTGCGAACAAAAAGGTCACTTTCATCCTTCGTTTCGGAGAAGATCAATCAAAAATTTAGACATGCAAAATTTTTCAGTTTAGAAATTTCTTCGAAATTGTAAAAGTGAGACATTTTTAAGCAACAAATTTTGTTTGGGCAATTCGTGCAAAGTTGTGTCTGAAAAAGTTTCGAGTTCGAGCAATTCCTAAATGAGTAAAAGTTGTGTCAACAAGTGCAAAAAAAATTATATAATGGTTCAATAACCAAATTTAAACGTAAACCAAGTAAAAAAAGCGTAAAAATTGATCTAATTAAGTTGTTAGTAAGTTAAAAAATTCCTGCCTGTCACAAATAAGTGTTATTAAAAATTTCTGTACATATACTGGTACAAAGATGGCTTTTTGTTGAAAAAATTGATGATTTTGTTAGAAAAATTGGCATGTTTATTATTAAAAAAGATTATTTATGGCGGGATAAATATTTATGCAAAAATAAAGAGAAAATCAATAAACAAGTAAACAAACTTTTTAAACTTGAAGGCGGAGCTAGATGAGAATCGCATAGTGGGGGAATTCAGTAAGGCAACAAAGTATTGGTAGTAGGGTTGCATTTTTGACCGGTCAAATGACGTCAATTAACGGTCAAATTCATTTAGAAAATTTTTTTACAATTTTATTTGTGAACTCAGTACTAAATAGTTTAGCACCGAGGTTTTACATAATAAATTCTAAAAATATAGTTCAAAATTTGAAAAAAAAAGATTTAAAAACAGGATAATTTTACGTAAGAATTCAAAAAAAATTTTTGTGTAATATTCCCGTTGCCTGATTATCAATAAATAAAGAAGTTATTATGCGACGAAACGTCGCGAATAAAATTATTCCATAATTTCTATCGCTAGTGATATCTTAGTCTACCAATACTTTGTGAGCTTACTGGAAACTTTTTATAATTTTTTTAAGAGACACTTTCTTGAGCGTTCAAAGATTGCTTTAAACGATTCGAGCGCGCTCCAGACTCGAGCATCCATCAAGAACTGATAGTAGAAATGAGACCGAAAAAAATTTTTCAGATTTTTTCGAAACCACGCTAAAACTATTCTTCATATTGAAATACATCTGTCAGAAAGAAATTTTAACCGAAAAAAATTATCCTGAGTGCTTCAGAAAGGTTAGAAAATCCAAAAAATACACGTAAAATCGATGGTATTGAGCTTCGAACAAGGTTTTGAATTTTTTGCTCCTCGAATTTTGAATCAAAATGACTTTTAAAAACTTTCCCACGCGTTAATCTCACTTTATAAATTCAAATTGGAGCGCGCTCGAACTGTTTAATATTACTCCCACCTAGGTTCGAATTTTCGAGATATCATCTCTTAATCAATTGGACCCAAACAACGATTAAAAATAGTTATATGTTCCAAGTGATTTAAGAACTGTTATTTATGGATGACCCTAGGTGTGAAAAAATAATAACAATCCAATCAAGAACTTTTTTGTAAACATGTGCAAAAATTAAACGGAAAAATCCGAAACGTGAACAAAAGTGACCTAGGTAGGCGTGATCTTAGACTTTATTGAAACCTATTTGTCTTCTTCCTGCCTTTCAACCAAAACCTAGGCGCGTACCAATCATTCAAAACTCGATTTTGTTTTACGGACAAACATTTTCTACTTGATTGATCGAATGGTGAAAAAAAGTATGTTACATAAAAAAAGTTATATCCTAATAAATGCAATAATATGATTCAGAAATTAGGAAAATTGGAAATCAGGAGTGTAAATATAAAAAATTAGAAAATTCAAATTTTTTTTGTGAAAAAGTTTAAATTTATGATTCACAAATTATTAAGTACATTTCCCGCGAATAAAAAACATCACCCATGATGAAGTGGCAACTGTCCTACATTTCATTCAAAATGTCGAGGGTTCGATCCCGTTAAGGTGTAAAAGTACATGGATAGAGTTGTCAGAGAATGGTTGCAAAAATTTTTTGGTGAATTTGTAATAGAGGTTGCAAAAATTTTTGGCCAAAATTCGATTTTTGTCAAAATGTCCTTGATAAGATAGGCAGCGTACATTGGATAGCCTCACTAGATTTAGCCTCAGGGTACATGCAAATCAAATTGACAGATCGCACGTTATGGAAATGTGGTTTAATCCTGGAGGATAACATTTATCAACTCACCTACATGCCCTTTGGGTTGAAGAATGTCTCAAGGGCTTTCTCACGGATGATAGCTAGATCCTATGGGGTTCTGAGCTTGAGTCTAACGTTCAATTGGCACGTTCAATTTTGATCACAAATTTTGGGCAAAAGGGGGACCAAGAGGGAAATTTTTTAATTTTTCTAGGAATGGGAGGTGTACACCCATTGCACTCCCTTAATTACGCCACTGCGCCAATGCAAGCGTAATTTATGGATGGCCCCCTAGTGGGATCGAACCTTTAGCATTAAGGGCATTCCGGTGTTAGTTACCACTGCGCTATCTTTTTTCTTTGTTTTATGCTTAAAAAATTTCTTACCGCTAACATCGTCAAACATGATCATGCTATCAGGATTTGCTCCGACGCTAGATTCTGTCATAAAATGTAAATCTTGGGGATTTTCGCGGCCAAGAATTCTTCGAAGTCCTAAAAATGTTTTCGATTTTTTCTGTCTTTTATAGTCTTTTGTGCTAAAATTAGGGGTGGGATTTTTTCCTTCGGCTAAGAAATTGTCTCATTTTTGGCCTCTCAAACTTACTTGTTAGATTTTAAGAGACGATATCTTGAACACTCGAACCTGGAAAGAGTAGTGTTAAACTGTTCGAGCGGGCTTCAAGTTGAATTTATAAAGTAAGATTAACGCATGGGAAAGTTTTTAATAGTCTTTTCGAGTCAATATGCAGTCGACAAAAATTCCAAAACCTTGTCTGAAGCTCAAAAACCCGATTTTACGTTGATTTCTTGAATTTTCTAACCCGTTAAAAACACCTTAGATAATTTTTTTGCCAAAATTTGTCACTGGTTGATGTATTCTAACATGAGGAACAATTTCTATGCGTGCTTATGAAAAATTCGAGAAAAAATTTTTTGATCTCTCCAGCTACTCCCACGTATAAAAATGGTCCAAAAATCGAAGTTTTTCGGATTTTTTCGAAACCATGCAGAAATTTTGTCATATTGAAATATATTGGGCAGTGACAAATTTTGGCCAAAAAACTTATCTAGGGTGTTTTAGAAGAGATAGAAATTCAATAAATCAACGTAAAATCGGGTTTTTGAGCTTCAGACAAGGTTTTGGATTTTTTGTCGACCGCGGATTATGTCGAAATGACTTTAAAAACTTTCCCATGGGTTAAATTTAATAAATAAATTCAAATTGGAGCCCGCTCGAACAGTATAAGGCAATCTTTGAACGTTCTAGAAAGTGTCTCTTAAAATCTTTCTAAGAAATAAGAATTTCTAAGATACCAAAATTTTCCATTTTTTCATCAAAAATATCAAATATTTCCATTTTTTTAAACCAAAAATCGTAATTTTCTGAGCATTTTCAGTTAAAAACAAAGATTATTAAAAACATTTTCGCCTGCGGCGCTGGTTTTTTGTACTCCAAGCGGCGACCAAAATTTGTTTCTACCCTCTTCAATGAAATTGTTTTTAACCTGCTTAAATTAATTTAGTTGTTAATGTGAAAAATCTTATATTTTCTTAGTTTGGCTTGAGAAAATCTTAGAATCTAAAATTTTCGATCCCACTCCTAGCAATTTTTTTGGCATAAAACCTTTTTCCCCCCAAAAAATTTATTTCTTACAAATACGAACTGCATTAGTACCAGCACCAATTTGTTTCAAAAAAATGATCATTAAAAAAAATTTAACCACAGCACCGCCCACTTCAGTTTTAATTATCTGCCTGTTGTGTGGATGTAAACAAAAGCGTTATCTCCACACATTTTTTCATCATTTTATTCCTTAAAAATACTTACTCGATGTTAAGCTGTCTAACATTTTTGCACAAATTGTTATACCATTTTTAATTTAGCAATAAATTTTTCTATAAATAATTTTTATATACGGGGTGTCCCAAAATGGAAATTTTGCGATTGTTGAGCGATTTTTTCAAGTTTTTAAATTTTTACCAAGATAATCCTAAAGTGGGTTTTCTATGCGAGAAATCGATTGTGCGCATTGCTGGATCTTAGAAAGTTGCCTAAGGCAACTCTAACTTTGCCTAATTTTCAATAAAGTCGTGTTTATTGAAACAATTGGTCATGAAATTTCATTGGTCGAGAAGCATAAAATTTGTTGCCTGATTCAATCGTTTTCGGAAATATTTCCGTTACCGTTTCCGGAATTTTGTGCAACCCTGGAGAAACGTTTTCAAGGTCCAGCAATGCACACACTCGATTTCTCGCACAAAAAACCCCCTATAGTGTTATTTTGGTGAAAATTAATCAACTTGAAAAAATCGCCCACAAATTTCAAAATTTCCATTTTTTGTGGGCACCCAAAACTGGCAAGTATAAATGTTGTCTTAATGAAATTTTCAAATTCTCCGTATATTAAAACATCTGCGCGAGAATAAACACAAACATGATTTTATCTGTATCTGATTTTATCTAACCAATCTAATCATATGCATAATTGTTATTGAAAGAAAAATATATAAATAACTGATGAATAATAAACAATCCTCATGCGCCTCTTCGAAATTACAACACTCAATAGTTGTTGAGCACATTAGTTATTGATGAAAACTTGGTGAATAAAAAAATATTGGAAACATGAAGGTAATAATTTAGAGGCCGTTTATCGATTTTGATAAAAAACTTGAATCACGAAAACGTGTCACTTTTGTTAAGTAACGTAAAAAATTTTCTTGGTAAAACGCTTTAAACTAGGTTGCTAATGAAAGTTAATAAGATTTATGGTTTAAAATATTTAAATTTGCATGAAATAAATCTCATTTTTTGATAGAAAAATGTTTCTGAATAGAGGAGTTTTGAATAATCGTGAGAAATTTAATTAAAATCGTCGAGATAATTCAAGGGTAAGTGATTTTTGAAAAATATAGGAAAAACTTTACTAATTAAGCAAAAAAATCTCTAGAGGTTCCACTAGGTTCCCTGAAAGCGATACAAAAAAGTAGAATAGTTCTTAGTTATTTTTAAAAAGCTCAAACAAATAGTCTATTTAGGTTAGTGGTTTTGCTCTCGCTTACTGTGCAGAAGACTCAGGTTCGACTTCTACCTAAAGCAATTTGTTTTTTTTTCCGAAAAAATTTTCTTGATCCTGACCCCCTATTGTGGTACCCCATGTTAAAAAATCAATTTTTCGACTTTTTTATTTTAGCTCCAAATTGGCTGATTTTTTGTACTCTGGGGGTTTTCGGGCATGAGAAATTGATTGGCGCAAGTCCCGAATTCCGAAAAAATTTTCATGACCCCCTATCGGGGTATCCTATGTTCGAAAACCCCCATAAGTACTAAAAATCAACCAATTTGGAGCCAAAATAAAAAAGTTGATTTTTTAACATGGGGTACCCCGATAGGGAAAATTTTTTCGAAATTCGGGACTTGCGCCAATCAATTTCTCGTGCCCGAAAATCCTCAAGTACCAAAATCAGCCAATTTGGAGAAAAAATCTTTTTGGGAAGCGTACTGGACGTGCAATCTCCTTAAAAGTTTTTTATAGACAATTTCACTACATGTTTGTCATAAAATTGTAAACAAAATTCAATAAACAATTTTTATGCCGGTCTCTAGACAAGTTATTATTATTGCAATTAGCGAAAGCACAAGGGAACTCGAGAGAGTTTCAACCACAACTTGGAAAGAGGCTAGTCAAGTAATCGCTTTGATGTTTAGCAGTAGTTAAATGCCAAATGAATTACTTAATAAGTGAAAATTTTATTGATAATGTATTAAATATGAAACAAATGGAATAGCAACAATTATCAGGGTGGCACAAAAAAGTACACTTTTGTAATCTTTTGAAAGCCGGAAATTAATTTTTCTAAAAATGATCCATAGGAGGTAATTTTATGCGGGGAATCGATCGCATATGTAAATTTATTATTTCATATTATTAGTATGTGTAATAAATTTACATATTTTGTTAGGTCTCAAAACTATACTAAATAAAAAATCATTTTCTGACCCCAATAAATCGAAAATCACAAAAATGCACTTTTTTTACTCATTCTGTATTTGGGTCAAAAGCGTATAAGTTTATTGTTATTCTTATATCTCCAGAACCATTTAAAGAGCATGCATACTCCTTTGATGTTTTCTTAGTCCACCTTTGGTTGTATATTTAGCACCACAAATTTCACATTTGTATATATTTTCATTCTTATGAACTTCTCCATAATTCCTACAATATTCTAGACCGGTAAAGGACTGACCACAATAAAAACATTCGGTTTTAACTAAAAATTATAATTATTGTAGTCCGTTTCGCTGTCCATACATATAGGGCACTCAAGTCATGAGAAAAAAGTTTATGACTCAATGTGAGGCGCAAATGGCGCAAAATTAATTTTGAACGAGGATGATTCGATCTCTGAGGTTGAAATTTTGTTTTTATGGATCATCCTCTACAACTTTTGCAATCGCATTCCGGGTTTAAAAAAACCCAAAAAATCAAATTTTCAAAAATGATTAAAAATCGGCTAATTTTTTGTACTCGGGGGGGGGGGGGTGCGTGTATAGAGTTGAATCTGAAGAAAATTTTCAGTTTTGATTTCACGAGGTACTCCGGGAGGTATAAAAATCTAGAGGCCAAAAAATCGAATTTTCAAAAATGATTACAAATCGGTTACTTTTTTGTATTTATGGTTTTCGAGTATAAGGAACACGAATTCGAAGGAATTTTTTAATTGTTTTTAGGAAAGATTCGTGCCGCTCGGAGTCACCCTACGAGATTCCGCGAGCGTCGGAGGCGCTCGGCCCCGATACTAAAAGGTATAAAGTTGATTTTATTTTTTAGTATGTTTGACAGTAAAACGACCTCGATTCTATAATTTTAAGGGGGGTTTCTTTTTTGGTTAAAACAACTGCTTCGACCTCAAGAGATCGAACCCTCCCTGTTCAAGATGAAAAATTTGCAGCTCTATCACCAAGCCATTAAGACAAAACGATTCTTGTGCAAATTTAATCTTGTGCAAAGTCACCCCCGATTTCCTGTTGAGATGCTCCCTTTTATTATTTCTTACTTTCTAAATGCTTTATGTCAATATGCCGTTTCATGTTAGATAGCGTAGAATAAGATTTACCACAATGCTCGCAACTGTATGGTTTTTTCTCGTCATGCTCATAGGAAAGAGTAGGGCTTGTTGGGGCCTACAAGTTACATTTTAAAACTAAATATGGACTTTACAGCGCACAAAATGTCGAAAGGGTTCAAGCAAGGGTCACAATTTAAAAAACCGTCGACTCAGCTCGCCAAACGCTTCAAAACTAGTACCATATGGTTTGGGGAATTGACCCATGGCTGATTGGCTAACATGCTCGGCCTTCACTTATAGAGCGAGGGTTCGAGCCTAAAAGTCATTTTTTATTTTGTTGTCAAAATTCATGAAAATTTCCGTGCCCTATGAGCAAAGCAAAATAGCCACTTGACCATGGGTCAAAACCCCATGATATGGTACTCGTTTTGAAGCGCTCGGCGAGCTGAGTCAATTGGCGAACTGTTTTTAAAATTTGACCCTTGCCTTCCTTCACCTCTCGCGCCGTGAAGGACCATTCCACTTTAAAGGTCCAGTGCGACGAAGACTCAAACCGGGAAAATTTTTTTAAAAACAGCGCCAAATGACAGTTTATGATGAGTCTATAAAAATGCTACAAAAAATTTCTCCAACCGTCAAGTACTTTTTGAGAAAAATCACCCCAAAGATCACGATTTTCATACATTTTCTATCTTATTTAATTTAATGGCACTAATATTTTGGCTAGCATAGTCTAGTGGCTAAGCATGTAGACTTTCATTTTTAATGCCCGGGTTCAATCCCCATCGGGAGCAAATCTTTTTTGCACTTTTTTTTGCAAGAAGTTCAATGCTTTTGCAAGAAGTCCACTGTATATGTCCAAACTCGAAATTGACTTCACTTTTACAATGAAATCGTATATAAACTTTCATTTGGCGCTGTTTTTAAAAAAATTTCCCCGGTTTGAGTCTTCGTCGCACTGGACCTTTAAATATTTCACATTCGTTAGCAAGTGATTCTATGAGAAAGAGCATACAATTCTGAGCTTTTTTGCTTTTACACCACTATGAAAATCCAATGGTAATAAGTTTAAAAAAAATACCAATAATTTTAAGCTCTTTCTCATGTGTAATCGTTTCCCCAAAAATGGACTAATTTTTTGTTTCATTTATTTCAGCTCATGTTACTACCTTCAATTCGTCATCAAGCTCAAGTTTTTCCAATCGCCTTCTTAAATTTGCATTATCTTGCTCTATTTTCCATTTTTCTAGAACTATTTGCAGTGCATCAACTTCTATGTTTGTAAAAATATCCCCCTAAAAAGTAATTTTTTAAATTTAAAAACTCGAGAATTTTTTTATTACATTTTCATTCAGACACAATTCTACAAGTTCATCTTTAAATTTGTTTTCCAAGGTTTTCTGATCGTTGAGTTTTTCTTGAAGGTCTTTACTCAAGATTTCTTGCTGAGCAAGTTTGCCTTGAAGCTCTTGACTAAAGTTTTCTTGAGCAGCGAGCTTATCTTGAAGTTCTTTAACCTTTTCTTTTAAGGTTAAAATTTTGGCTTTCATAGCTTTCTTCTTAGCAGAATAACGATTGGTTTTCTAAAGATTTACAATTTAGTAAACAAGAAATTAATTACCTTATAATTTGGCAATTTCAAAAAATTCTTCCGATCCTTGCTACTAGAACTAGAAGTATCCGTTTCATCCAATATGCTTCTTTCTGATTCAATTGTATTTTTTCTTGAGGATGTTGGTGTTCCCGAAGCATTTGGATCCTCAACAATTGAATTTACTAGCTAAAAAATTCTGCATAATTATAGAGTATGGAAAAAATAGATTTTTGTGATTTTGCGCGTCTTTTTTCATAGTTTTCAAGTTGTTTAATTTTCATCAACATGGCTGTAATTGAGGGGTTTCTATACGAGAAATCGATAGCGAGCATTGACCATTCTTAAAAACGCTTCCCTGATTCAGTGAAAAGGTATGTATACTGAAAAGAAAATAGACTAATTCAGGGTCAAAGAAGCGTTTTTTAAGGTTCGGCAATCGATTTCTCGCATAGGCACTCCCATAGTTCATAGCTCACCCTTAGACTATTTTACTCGGTTTTAGCTAATTTTATTGTATTTTTGTATCTGATGTTTTCAGCTACGAAGAACACCATGGTAATAATATTTTAGGAAAAAATTTGTGTCAGAAAATTAGGGAGTTACTCTAACAAACGGGTAAAAATTTGAAGTAAGCCATGAACTATAGAGGTGCCCTCGCATAACCCCATATAGGGTTATTTTGGTGAAGATTAAAAAACTTGAAAAATCGCGCAAAAATCTAGATTCTTTTGCACACTCTGTAAATTTTGTAATTTTTTTATGGCAAATAATTGCTTCAAAGAAACGACTTACTGGATTATTTGCTGTCATTTGATTTTTTGAGATTAACGACGTTTGGTCACTTTCTAAAGTACCATTGGCTTCCACAATACACTTTTTGATACGCGGTGAAATATTCTGTTCTTTAGGCATATTAAAAAACACTTAAAGGACCAGTCTACTCGGAAAAAAGTTGCAATAATTTGTACATATTCGAAAAGTTTATGAAAAATAGAGCATTTTTGTTTTAAGGCATGTCCTGAATCGCTAATAGTTTGAGATAATCACGTGTAAAGTTGGCGAAATTTGAAGTTTGTGTATTACAACGAAAACATGAACGCGAATTTTTCTATCTGATTAATCGCTTCAATAAACAACCTTTAATTGATGCAAGTTAAAAATTATCGTATAAACATTGGCGTTCATATTTTCGTTGTAATACATAGTTTTTAAATTTCTCCAACTTCACACGCGATTATCTCAAAACCGTTAGCGATTCAGGGCATGCCGTAAAAACAAAAATGCTCTATTTTTCATAAACTTTCCGAATATGTACAAATTATAGCAACTTTTTCCGAGTAGGCTGGTCTTTGCCAATAAATCTTATAGTTGGTCGAAAGGTCACCCTGGCGGTTTTTGGGGTTATCTTGGTGAAAATTTAAAAAATTTGAAAAAACGTGCAAAAATTGCAACAATCCGGACCACCACTCTGATTGAAATGTTTTAAAATAAAAAAATGAATAAATTTTAAAAAGATAACTTCAATTTTTAGATACAACGTGCGGAATACGAAATATGCACATCAATGATAGTTTGGATATAAAAAGAAGAATCGATTAGTTTTTTCCTTATAAAATGCCTGTAGCTATTTTTCGTTTCCACTCACTGATATAAAGAAATTGCATTCAAAAAAGTTTTTTTTAAACAATATAAAATCTCAATAAAAATTTTTAGGAGTTTCGAAATTTCAGGGAGGGCCCTGATCTAAAACTTTTGCAAAATCATACGGCCACTTATGTTTTTTTAGTCTCGTAAACAGACCTTAAGACCTGAAGAAGGAGTTAAACTCCGAAACGTTGTTCAATAAAGAATTTTATTCGTGCCACCGCATTACACAAAGGC
>JAQGBS010001538.1:0-15425 GCA_034698545.1 Acrobeloides obliquus
GTAAGACGAGAACAAGTTTAAAATATTGATTTTGTAATTTTAGGGAGGCCAACAAGGTCAGCAAGGACAACAAGACCAACAACGTCAAGGACAAAACTTTTAAAAAGATCAATTAAAATAGACCACAAAAACTAAAAATACAAGTCTGTGTAATGTAATACATAATTGTACTGTAAAATAATTGTCGAATAATTAGATAAATTTGTCATATGTAATTCTTGTAAATAAATTTTGTGCAATTCAAGTAATAATTGTTTCGGATTAGAATAGATAGGTAGAGTTTGGGCCATCCACGTAGTCAAAAATCGAACTTTTTTAACACTTGAATTTTTTCACAAAAATGACCCCATAGAGGTTTTTTTATGCAGGAAGCACGAACCATCGTGCACCCAGGAGCGTTACCTCCTGGAGAAAAACGACACCAAAATCATGAGTGTACCCCCTCTGAAAAAAATTAAAAATTCAATTTTTCATTTTTGCCTTTTCATCTTAGGTATTTGAACAGAAATGAAACCAATTGCATTCATGGCGCAGTTGGTCAAGCGTTAGTTTTGCAGTCGGAAATGTGCGTTTTGATCCCCCGTCTCTGCCTAAATTTTTTTGCTTTTTTAATCAATACTCTTTTTTTTGAAAAAATCAATTTAATTGAAAAAAACGAAAAATTAGATAGTGATTGAAAAAAATTTAAAAAATTGGAAAAAATAAAAAAATAGAAAAAATTCGAAAAGATGTAAAAATCGAAAAAAATATAAAAAAATCGAAAAAATCAAAAAAATTCGAAAAAAATATAAATTGAAAAAATAGAAAAAAATTAAAAATTCGAAAAAATATATAAAAATCAAAAAATTGAAAAAAATTCAATTGTCACAAACGCAAATAGCAAGCCGCAAAAATCATAATTGCAAAAGTCCGGACTCAAACCGTCCGGCGCCCTTTCAATTGTAGTGTCCAAAAACGGATAAAAATTTTTGCCTAGACGTAATTTTCTGCGGGGAATCGATTGCGCGCATTCCCAAAACGTAAAAACGCTTCCCTGATTCAGGGACGAAATGGATATATTAAAGCGAAAATGAACTAAATAAATAAATTCGAATTTTACCAGGAAACCGGCTGTTTAGGGGTTTTCCTATGCAAGAAATCGATAGCTCATATTCTCAAGGCATGGAAAAATTTACCCGACCCTGATTCAGGGAGCGTAGGTACTATATCATTGTTATCCAAATGGGTTATCTTATCACTTATCATACCCTTTTATCATTATCATGTTGAACATCACTAATCTGGTGTATCGAATCAGGGTACTAATGCGTGCAAATGGCGCCGTTTACCACTTTGTCACTTGGGCGACACTTTTTTCTGACTCGACATGAAAAGATTTATAGGTTAATCAAGCTGTTCACGGAATACGCCCTTGATATTATCAAAATTTTTGTTGAGCATTAAACTTTCATGTGAATAAATCATGACTTTTTAAAAAAAATTGATGCAATTCTTATACATTAGACATATAAACTTGCGTAAAATTTTGGAGAACCACAAAAAAGTTGTTGTGGTGATTATGATCATTTCCATGATAGCCTAGTATAACTACAACACACAAAGTTGTATAGTTTCTGTTTTGCGATCAGACGAACTTTTAGTACACAGTGTTTATGATGACAATGTAACTAGAATTTGAAGAAATACCCGATTGGAAAAGATCTATATAAGTCAATCAAAAAATAATTATTTAACGATTAAAGAATCATGATAAAAGTTCTATTGATTAATATTGTTTTGATTTTACTTTCGACTAGCATATTTGCTAAGAAGCTCAAGATTTTGGTCAATTCTCCAAACGCCTGGTTTAGTCATGCTCAATTTCAGGGGAAGCTAGCGGATGTGTTGGTAGAAGCTGGACATGAAGTTGTATGTTTTGAGAAAAATAGAGTCTAGCTCAGATTATACCAAGATATTAGGGCGGGCCTTACTTGAGCCAACTTTTTTCTGGAAATGATCCCTCTAGGAGTAAAAACATGCGGGAAATCCGAATTTGACATTTTCGAAGCGAAAAAACGACATAGACAAGAACGGGATGGAACGATCGTTCAAACAACACATGAACGAGATAACCAAGACGACAATTATGTTTGTAATTTCCTTCATCGTCCCATTGATTCATCCCGTTATTGTGTATATCGAAAAAACGCTTCCCCGATTCAGGGCGTATTGTGTATTGAAGCGAAAAGTTGCAAAAATGCGATTTTTGCCTAAAAACGACCCCTTTTGAAGTAAACATGTGCGGGGAATTCAAATTTGACATTTATACAGGGTGGCCCAAAAGTTTCCGCTCTAATCTTGTTATGTATATATTTGTAATATTTGATAACAAATTTTTATTTAAAACCTAGCACAAACCAATAATAACAACAAAATTTAACTATTTATTTTCAAAATGGCCACCTTGGGCATCAATGCACTTCTTCAAACGCTTCGGGAAGTCGTCCACAGCTCGATCAATGACTTCTTGAGGTATAGCGTTCCATGCCTTAACCAAACTTTTCTTCAGCGCTTCGCTCGACTGATGGAGCTTTGAACATGCTTCGTTTTCCAAAATGCTCCATAATGAGAAGTCCTCCACACATAAATCGAGCGAATTCAGTGGCCATTCTCCATTGCTTCGCTTCGGGCTGATGTCGACTTCGATGCATTCAGGGAAGATGTCTCTGACTAAATCTCGAGTTTCTTCTGCTCGGTGTGATGGAGCGCCGTCTTATAACCACTTTCCTTGCTCAAAAAGACGAATAATACCTCCTCGAAACTTTTTCATGCTAAAAAATCGATTATAGATCAAAAATCAAATAAAATCATTAAAATATATACATAACAAGGTTAGGACGGGAACTTTTGGGGCACCCTGTAAAATTCTTCGAAAATGTCAAATTCGGATTCCTCGCATGTGTTTACTCCTAGAGGGGTCATTTTGAGAAAAAAATTTTTGAAAAAATTGTCACATGGGTGGCCCCTCCCCTATTGTGTAGTAGCTCTAAAAATGAAAATTTTAGCATTTCTTAATTCCCGAGTGGAATGTTGAAAGCCATCATAATTTCACCCAAAAAGCCCATCAAATTATTCGATTTTCAACACAAGGACCGACTCAATACAAGGAGATTGAATTTCAAAAAAATCCATTTGATTCGAATAGAGCCTTTGATGCCAGCTTTGTTTCCAAAATCATGAATGTTTCTGACCAATTTTGCATAGGTATCATTCTTTATAAAATTTCATTAAAAATTTTTTTTAAAGAGATGTCACAAAATGACTCGTGGTTATTAAATCAGTTGAATGCTGAAAACTATGATGTTGGCATTTCTGAAGCCCTAGATCCATGCATTTTCGGAGTTTTCGAAAAAATTGGAATACGCACAAAATTGATTTCATCCGCTTTGAATATAGTGGAAGGGGTTGCAGAATTATATGGAATACCTATGCCTAGGTCTTATGTTCCAAGTATGTTTCATAAGGGTCGTCACAAGCAACGGCACAAGCTATCGTACGAATTTCGTTGCACTGCGTCGTACGATCGTACAACAGCTTGTGGCGATTCCGTCGTACTTTTAAGTTAATTTTATGATCGTACGATAGCTTGTGTCGTGCTTGTGACGACCCTAAAATGGGGCAAAAATTATTTAAAAAAATTTTTTTAGTACTAGGATCAAGTCCTTTAAGTATGAACTATCTAGATCGTGTTTATAACTTATATTATGATTATAAGCAAGCAAAAATTCCACATAGCTTTATAACAACCTTGGTAAGTACAGGATTCCAAAAAACCGGAATTTGTCTTTTTCATTTTCCAAAAAAATTCCTTCAGATTCATCTTCCTCATGTCGAAAAACCCCCTGACACCAAATTTGAGAACTTCTTGAAAAATCGAGTTTTTGACCCCATACATAAAAATTAGAAATTGATTAGTTTATGGATAATTGTTATTTAGGATCCAATTTTGAAAGCCTCATTTGGCCAAAATTTCCCTGATATTCTAGACATCTTACGCAAAACCAGTTTTGTCTTCATCAATATGCCAGAATTTCTTGATATCCCAAGACCAATGTCAAGCAAACTTGTCCATGTTGGAGGGATAGCTATGCCAAAAGCTAAACCATTAACCACAGTTAGATTTTTCTCAACTTTAAACATTTATTTTCACATCCTCATTTTAGGAAATTGCCAAGATTTTTGAAAAATCTAAGAAAGGAGTGGTAGTATTTTCATTCGGTTCTATAGCAAATACTGATCTTTTACCTGAACATATTCGCATGGCTTATCTTGAAGCTTTTTTGGATTTTCCTGAGTATGAATTTATCTGGAAATACCATTTGAGAGAAAATGATACTTCTTTATTTGAGAAATTTCCAAATGTTCATCCAGTAGAGTGGCTGGACCAGAATAGTCTTTTGGGTAATTTTTAGTGTTTAAAAAAATACAATTTTTAAATTTAGCTCATCCTAAAACAAAAGCTTTTATGACACATTGTGGCTTGAATAGTTTTATTGAAAGTTCTTTTAATGGTAAGGGTCTTTTGCTTTTTTTCTTACTTTGAACTGGAACACGGTCAACTGTGACGTGACTAGGGGGCAGGGGCATGCCTCCCAAATTAAAAAAAGTAAAATTTTTCCTAATGAACCACTTATGATTTTGCCCAAAATTTAGTGAAAAATTTTAAAAAAATCCTAATGGTCACTCATTGTGATTTTTCACCAAAGATTTTGGAAAACTCAGCTACGCCCATGCTTTAGCCTCCTGGCTATGCCCCTGATCTAAACGGAGGTGAGACATTTGCGGACGGACTTTTGCGAACGAGAATTTTGCGGAAGCCGATAATTTTTTTAAATTTTTTCAAAAAATTCAATTTTTTCAAACGTTTCGTCCGCAAATGTCCTGTCCGTAAATGTCCTGTCCGAAAATGTCCCGTTTGCAAAATTCTGTCCGCAAATGCCCGTTCGCAAGTGTCTCACCGCCATCTAAACTTATTCGGCCATCCTATCTTGACTTGAGTGATTTTCTAATTATAGGAGTACCTCTTATTGCAATTCCATTGTTTGGAGATCAAAACTACAACACTTTCATAATAAAACAAAAAGAAACTGGTGTTTATATCAATTTCAAGGAAATTTCTGTTCAACTCATCAAAGATGCATTGCAAAAAGTGTTATATATGGATAAGTAGGTTTTTGCATATTCTTTTGTACATAATTATCATTTTATAGATATTATGAAAATGCTCAAAAGCTGAAAAAGAGACTCCATTCATACCCTTATAATATACAGGAAAAATTTGTTAAATATGTAGAGTATGCAGCTGAAAATTCTTTCGAGGATGACCTCAATTTAGCTGGTGCAACAATGAGCTTTATAGAATACTATTGCCTTGATATTATTATTCCATTTGTTGTTTTACCTTTAACTCTAGCTACAATAATTTTTGTTTATATCTTGTTTAGATTATTTAGATTCTTTTTATATCTGTTTTATCATGTTAAAATTAATAAAATAGAGTAAAATTAGAGTGGGAAACATGTGGATCGGCGGCAGGGAGAATTGAACGTATATACCTGAAAATTGGTTGTTTATTCATTCAGTGCCTGTATCGAAGATGTCTATAAACTACATTACTAGCGATAGCGCTACGCTAATAGGCGATAGTCGTACCGACCAAAAGCGATAGTCGTATCGACCTAAAGCTATAGTACTACCACTACAAAGCGGCTCGAATATCGCCGAAAACGACATCCGAACCGACACCCTCTCAGCAATCGGATAAGGCCCGACAAAAGCTTGAAAAATTGAAAAAATCGTTTTTTTCGATTTTCATGTCAATACATCGAATCCATCCCCTGAATCAGGGTCGAGAAAGCGTGTTTATGTTTCGGGAATGCGCGCAATCGATTTTTCCCATAAAATTACCCCTAAACATGTCATTTAAAGAAAATTTTATTCGATTTTTGACCCTGAGGTGACCCCCTGATCCACAACTTCGGATATCCCATCTATAGTTAAACCTCGATTTAATGCCCCTTTGAGATACTTTGTACAGAGTGTCCTAAAAAAGGAATTTATGATTTTTGAGCGATTTAAAAAATTTTTTCGATTTTTAACCCTGGAGTGACCCTACTCCTGATCTACAATAGTTTCAAAATTTTCTACCCGGCCGTGGTACTCCTTTAATTATGTACAAAAATTTTGTAACAAAAATTATTTTTATCACACCATAACAACTTTCACATAAACAATTCGAAATAACCGGGAATTTCCTCAACATTTCGCACGTACCCACCCAAATAACTTAAATAAACAGGCAAAATCCCGATGTAAACATCGGGATTTCCCGGTGTTTACATCAAAGTTGCGGCCAAAAACACGTGAGATAAGGGCTTCCCTGCACTCTTTCACAAATGTTTTGATTGAAAATTTGATCAACTTCCTGACATTTTGCATGTTTATGTCGAAAATCGCGAGATTTTTGTTATTGTTTACCATCAAATTCATGTCTGTGCATGAGTATATAAGTAGGAGGAGGAAGTTTTAGGAGGGACAGTTAGAACTTTTTATACTTTTATTTGGTTTCTATAGGGTTTTCAATTAGGGATGTTCGTGAAAGTTTTTCTTTTTAGCCCCAAATATGATTTATTTCTTAAATTTGGTCACAATGTGAATCAAAATATTTGAGAGAAATTGGAATTTTAGGGAAGCAAAAAGCATTTTTCTTTCATATTTTTTCGATTTTGAAAATCTCGCTATTCTCATGATATAATTCATTGGTATACCGCCAATTCTATATTTTAGATAAATCATTACTTCTAAACGCTCTAATTCAAAATGAACCGCAATCAACAACAAGACCAACAAAATCAACAACAACAGCGTGGACAACAACAGGGACAGCAAGGACTTCAAGGACAACAAGGACTTCAAGGACAACAACGTGGTCAACAACAAGGACAACAACGACGTGATGACCAAAACATTCTTGTAAGATGAGAACATGTGTAAAATATTGATTTTTTAATTTTAGGGAGGCCAACAAGGCCAACAAGGTCAGCAAGGACAACAACGTCAAGGACAAAACTTCTAAAAAGATCAATTAAAATAGACCACAAAACTAAAAATACAGGTCTGTGTAATGCAATACATAATTGTACTGTAAAATAATTGTCAAATAATTAGATAGGTTTGTCATATGTAATTCTTGTAAATAAATTTTTTGCAATTCAAGTAACGACTGTTTCATTAATTTCCACGGTTTCAAAGATAATCAATCCGGCCGAATGAAATAAGGCAATCAGGGGTAGAAAAGTTCGAGAACACTTTTAAAGTCATTTTTTTCGCTATCAAAAACCTTTTCGAAGAAAGTTTTTTGGAGCTATAGTGGATCAGGGGGTCACTCCAGAGTCAAAAATCGAAAAAATTGTTTTCTAAAATTTTAAAAAAATGACATATTTAGGGGTAATTTTATGCGAAAAATCGATTGTGCGCATTCCCAAAGCGTGAAAACCTTTATTTGATCCTTAAAAATTGAAAAATACGTAGTATACCAATATTATAAAAAACAACCTTCGTCATTTTTGATAGCTCTATGTGATGATGACACCAAAATTACTCAATTTGAATATTATTTTGGGTTATTGAAACGAAAACATGAATCAGGGTTTTTGTTTCAATAACCCAAAACAATATTCAAATTGGATAATTTTGGTGTCGTTGTATTCGTCTCATAGAGCCATAAAAAATGACGAAGGTTGTTTTTGATAATATTTGACAAATCGTTTCAATAAACAGACGTTTATTGACTCAAGCAACAAACACGGTTGGGGTCAATTCATAGGTCAACAGTAGGGGGGGGGGTACACCGGTCCCTCAGGATGGATGGATGAATGGCCTTTTAGGGGGTACATGCATACATGAACAAGGAGGGGGAACAAGCTACCTCGGGGCTATATGTTGTCAATCAAAAAAGGGTCGATTTTTTCAAAAATTTATATGATGAATGAATTGGGGGAGGGGGTACATAAACCCCCATGATGGATAGATGAATGACGATAAAGGCGGAAGATCCGAGGATGAGTGTTGAGGGGGGTACTGTACCCCTCCCCCTTTGGTAACCTATGGGTCAATCCCTTTCGTTTCAATACATAATCACGTTTAAAAATTTGGAACAAAATTTCAAACGCAATTATCTTGAAAGGGTTCAATTTTCAAGGGGTGCCGTAAAAACAAAAAAAGATCAGTAAAAGTTCCACTTTCAAGAGACAATATCTCGAAAATTCGAACCTAGTTGGGAGTAGTCTCAAACGGTTCTAGCTCTACAACACCAACATTTTATTCACGAAAAAAGGAAAATTTGCAAAATTGGAGACCTTAGTGTTGTAGAGTTAGATTTCCTCTTCATTTTTGCGAAAATCTGTTAACTTGGCGGAGGAGTAGCATTTTGAACAATTACGTATTTTTCAGAAAATTTTCTTTACTTTTATTGCCTGATTTTCAATATTGATACATTATTGAAACGAGAATTAAAAGAATTTTTTCTTCAAAATCCTGAGCTCGTGATTTCCCGACAAATAACCTATATGCGAGAAATATTCTCATGTGACCGGTTTATTCTGCCGCACCCTGTTGTATACTTTCTGTTTTTGCGATAAGAAGTGTTTATGATGATAATGTACCTAAAGTTCAAAGAAATACCCGATTGAATAAGTCAATCAAAAAATAATTATCCAATGATCAAAGAATCATGATAAAAGTTCTATTGATTAATATTGTTTTGATTTTACTTTCGACTAGCATATTTGCTAAGAAGCTCAAGATTTTGGTCAATTCTCCAAACGCCTGGTTTAGTCATGCTCAATTTCAGGGGAAGCTAGCGGATGTGTTGGTAGAAGCTGGACATGAAGTTGTATGTTTTGAGAAAAAATAAAGTCTAGCTTACATTATACCAAGATATTAGGGCGGGTTTTACTTGAGCCAACTCTAAAAATGTAGTTTCCTTTTTTCATTTTTTCGATTTCTTAAATAGACTTTTTCATAATGAATTTTGAAGCAAAAAACCACCTCTGTTTCGCCCGCCTCTAAAATATTTGATAAAAATCATAATTTTAGCATTTCTTAATTCCCGAGTGGAATGTTGAAAGCCACCATAATTTCACCCAAAAAGCACACGAAATTATTCGATTCTCAACAAAAGGATCAACTCAATACAAGCAGATTGAATTTCAAAAAAATCCATTTGATTCGAATAGAGCCTTTGATGCGAGCTTTGTTTCCAAAATCGTGAATGTTTCTGACCAATTTTGCATAGGTATCACCCTTTATAAAATTTCATTAAAAATTTTTTAAGGGGAGGAGGGGTTTTGTTGGAGATTTTTTATGGCCTAATCTCCAACAAAATTTTTCCTAATTTTTTTGCAAAATGACATATCTAGGGGTAATTTTATACGAAAAATCGATTGCGCGCATTTCCGAAGCGTGAAAACCTTTATTTGACTCTTAAAAATTGAAAAATACGTATTTTTATCCATATACGTATACTAAAAATACATATTTTTCAATTCTTAAGGATCAAACAAAGGTTTTCACGCTTAGAGAATCGATTTTCCTCATAAAATTATCCTTAGATATATCATTTTGCAAAAAAAAATAGGAAAAAATTTTTTCGGAGATTAGGCCATAAAAAATACCCCCTTTAAAGAGATGTCACAACATGACTCATGGTTATTAAATCAGCTGAATGCTGAAAACTATGATGTTGGCATTTCTGAAGCCGTAGATCCATGCATGTTCGGAATTTTTGAAAAAATTGGAATACGCACCAAATTGATTTCATCCGCTATGAATTTAGTGGAAGGGATTGCAGAATTATATGGAATACCTATGCCTAGGTCTTATGTTCCAAGTAAGTTTCATAAAATTGGACAAAAAATTTAAAAAAAATTGTTTTAGTAATAGGATCAAGTCCTTTAAGTATGAACTATCTAGATCGTGCTTATAACTTATATTATGATTATAAACAAGAAAAAATTCCAAATAACGTTATAACAACCTTGGTAAGTACAAGATTCCCAAAAAATTGGGATTTTTCGATTTTTTACAAGAAGAGCTTGTGACAAATTTTGATATGATTGTAAATTAATGAACTGGTTCTTTAAGCCTAAGCCTAGTTCAGATTTACCCGTAACAGATATAATAATTGGGGCTTAAACCCCCGCAATAGGGTCAAAAATGCCAATCTTTGACGAAAAATCGGTCAAAAATAAGGGTATGCCTCACATATTGGGTTATAACTTTTATTGAAGCGAAAACTTTCCATGGTGTCTATATAAAAGTTGTAGCGCTAGTTTCGAGCTTTCCAATAAGTGGTCAACGTGTTCTCAATTCAATTCCTACTCGGAGATATGGCCTTTATAAAAATGCGTTATTTTTGAAAAAAGGAGCCTACATAAAAATTAGAAATTAATGAATTTATTGATAATTGTTATTTAGGATCCAATTTTGAAAGCCTCATTTGGCCAAAATTTCCCTGATCTTCTAGAAATCTTACGCAAAACCAGTTTTTACTTCACCAATATGCCAGAATTTCTTGATATCCCAAGACCAATGTCAAGCAAACTTGTCCATGTTGGAGGGATAGCTATGCCAAAAGCTAAACCATTAACCACAGTTAGATTTTTTCTCAACTTTAAACATTTATTTTCACATTTTCATTTTAGGAAATTGCCAAAATTTTTGAAAAATCCAAAAAAGGAGTGGTAGTATTTTCATTCGGTTCTATAGCAAACACTGCTCTTTTACCTGAACATATTCGCATGGCTTATCTTGAAGCTTTTTTGGATTTTCCCGAGTATGAATTTATCTGGAAATACCATTTGAGAAAAAATGATACTTCTTTATTTGGAAAATTTCCAAATGTTCATCCAGTAGAGTGGCTGGACCAGAATAGTCTTTTGGGTAATTTTTAGTGTTTTAAAAAATATAACTTTTAAATTTAGCTCATCCTAAAACAAAAGCTTTTATGACACATTGTGGCTTGAATAGTTTGATTGAAAGTTCTTTTAATGGTAAGGGTCTTTTGCTTTTTTCCTTACTTTGAACTGGAACATGGTCAATTGTAGTGTGTCATGCCCCCCCCCCCAATACTAAAAAAAGTAAAATTTTTCCTAATGAACCCCCTTATGATGAATATGTATATTTCATTTGTAAGAACTTTAAATTGCAGATTTTGGAAAGCCTAGTTACTTCCATGCTTCCGCCCCTTTAGCCCCCTGCCCTTGGGAGCTATTTCAATTGTTGACTAGTGACTAGAAAATAAAACGGGTGACTAAAACTTTTTGACAGATAATCCCATGGCTAATTAGGTTTTTTTGAAGCTAAAACATATATCTTTAAAATTAAGCAAACTAGTCAGTATCTTGAAAAAAGTTACACTTTTCAAGCTTCGAAATTTCTCTAGTCGGTTCTATTGCAGTTTAAGGGTCCAATTGATTTTTAGGGATTCAATCGAATTTTAAGGGTCTAATCAACTTTTTAAGATCCAATCAGCTTTTAGGGGCCCATTAAATATTTTAAAAATCCAAACAACTTTTAGGGGTCCAATGTTTGTAAAAAATAAGGGCCCGACGATACTACCAAACAGGTCTCTAAAAGCAAGAAAAACATGGGCATAATCTTGTTTTATTCTTTACTTAATTACAGACAGTTCGCTAGTCAACAATTGAAATAGCTTCTTGATCTAGACTTATTCTGCCATCTTATCTTGACTTAAGTGATTTTCTAATTATAGGAATACCCCTTATTGCAACTCCATTGTTTGGAGATCAAAACTACAACACTTTCATAATAAAACAAAAAGAAACTGGTGTTTATATCAATTTCAAGGAAATTTCTGTTCAACTTATCAAAGATGCATTGCAAAAAGTTTTATATATGGATAAGTAGGTTTTTGCATATTCGTTTGTACATAACTGTCATTTTATAGATATTATAAAAATGCTCAAAAGCTGAAAAAGAGACTCCACTCATACCCTTATAATATACAGGAAAAATTTGTTAAATATGTAGAGTATGCAGCTGAAAATTCTTTCGAGGATGATCTCAATTTAGCTGGTGCAAGAATGAGCTTTATAGAATACTATTGCCTGGATATTATTATTCCATTTGTTGTTTTACCTTTAACTCTAGCTACAATAATTTTTGTTTATATCTTGTTTAGATTATTTAGATTCTTTTTATATCTGTTTTATCATGTTAAAATTAATAAAATAGAGTAAAATTAGAGTTAGAAAAATGTGAATGTGCGACGGCACCCATACATAGATAATATTAACGATTAATGAAATCCTAGATTACAGACACATATTACAAGATTTAGATTATAGAACACAGATTACAAGATTTGAATTATAGGACACAGATTACAAGATTTAGATTATAGAACATAGATTATAAAAATTTAATTTAATGCTATCAGAGCTATAGCCTTGCATGGATATTTTTTTGCTATTTTATGTTATTTGACATGTTCTATGAATTATGACGTTAAAATTGTAAATAAATAAAAAAAAAATTTTATAATCTGTGTTCTATAATCTAAATCTTGTAATCTGTGTTCTATAATCTAAATCTTGTAATCTGTGTTTTATAATCTAAATCTGTAATCTATGTTCTATAATCTAAATCTTGTAATATGTGTCTGTAATCTAGGATTTCATTAATCGTTAATATTATCTATGTATGGGTGCCTGTGCGACTGGGGTAATTGAACGATATACCTGAAAATTGGTTGCCCACGCACGCATGCACGGACCCAAAATTGAGGGAGGGACCACGCACTCATGGGCCCAAAGACCCCGCCGAACATATGAGGCGGTCTATAAAAATTGGGTGCAGAAGACTATCTCAAGCTAAAAAAAGGGTCGTTTTTATGGTGGAGGTGTGGGGGTCCACCTCATCGGGGATCCCCTCCCCCCCACCTTGCCGACTTATGAACGGCAATATGTATGGTATTGGGATAAGGAAGGCAGGATGGAAACGATAATTCCACTCAGGGCAGCGGAAGGCAGATTAGAGCAGGGTACTATTCTCCTCCTCTTCCTCCTCCGCACGTTAGCGCTCGATCTGTCGGTTCTAATTTCATAAAGTTTTTTAATAAGTGCTTGTGCTTTTTCTAAACATTGATAGATGTACGATACTCAAGTTGGGGGCCAAATATACTAGCAAAGAAAGGAAATATATTTTAATGTTTTCAATACTTTGCATGCTTATTGTCTCTGTTATAAATAATGTTTTTCATATTCTTGATTACCCTACGCAATCGAATACAGGTAAAAAAAAGTAGAATTACTGTATTTATCTTAAGTGAATCTTAAGTTGGGTTTGGTGAAAAAATTTTGTGGCAGACTTTGCGGTTCCTTTGTCAGTGAATCGAGGTGTGTATTGAAACGATGACCAATTTTTGCTATAATACATTTTCTTTATTCAGGATCAAGGAAGCGTTTTTAAGCTTCGAAAATGCGCGCAATCGATTCCTTACATAAAATTAGCCCCAGAAAATCTAAAAATGTTTGATTTTCGCTTCAATAAACACACTCCGATTCCCTGATTCAGGATCAGGGAAGCGTTAGAAATGCGTGCAATCGGTTCTCTGCATAAAATTAGCCCTAATAGGGCCATTTTTAAAAAAAGTTTCGAGTCGAAAAAACATGAAAAAATCGTCTAAATTTCGGCTTTTTTATACACCCTGTACTAAAAAGTTTTAGCATGTTGGTCTGTTGGATGCATTTTTTCTATGACAACTATGGCCGTGTATACATGTACAAACTTTATTTTTGCTTTATTGATTATGTTAAGCAGCATTTATTTCTTTTATTTGATAAAAAATTACAATAAAAATCAAGCCACTTTGAATGGACAAAACTGGGAACGTATGAAAATCGTAAGAAACCCAAAATTGTTTCATAATTTATACAAAATTTTTAGGATGATTTTTTAATCAAATATACTATTTTTGCAGAATGTTTCTTCAACTTTATTCCACATTTTGTCGCTTTTCTATTTGTACATGTAAGATATGATTTGTTTTTCACTTATTCTTATTATTAGGTGAGGATCAGAGCCTCCCTCTACCACCTCATCACAATTTTGGGGTAATTTTAAAAAAAATCCACTTTGTTTAGCAACCCTGGGGATAATTTTTATTTACAATACAGGGCCTATTCCTTCGGTCCTTGTACTTGTAGTTGTACTTGTATTTTCACTTGTACTTGTAAATTTTTACAAGTACTTGTAAAATTGGCTTTATAAATTCTACTTATAAATTTTTACAAGTACTTTTACTTGTAAATTTTTTTACAAGTACAAGGACCGGAGGAACAGGCCCACAGTGTGTACAGGATGTGCGAAATTATCCGACCCCCTTGTTGGATACATAACTTTTGTTAGGAGCATCTATACATCGAGATCTTGGTGTCTTTTTAAAGAACAACAAAGAATTCATAAATTTTCTTAATAAAAACCTCATCATACATGCACTGATCTTTTCTATAAAATATTTGTTTTTTATTTATTGAATACATGATAATTTTAGTATGCCCAAATTGATGTTCATACTTATGCTGGACCGTACAGCGTTACATTAATCTCGCTTGAAGGATGTTTTTGCTCTTTTATTTTCATGGTGAAATTAAGGAATTTACAAAGAATATCCAATATTCAGTGAGATAAAGAAGCATGATTTTAATAATTGCGCACGAGGATACATTTTCAAGTACCCCCTTGGATCTGGTGATGGGTTGTTCGGAAAATTTCCGGTTTTTGATATGTGCTTTTAATATTTGAATCTTTAATAAAAATGGACTATATGGGGGTTTTCAATTTGGGAATCGATATAACGACCCCTCCCTTGGGGTGTCGTTATATCGAGATTTGACTGTAGTAGAATCAATCTCAACTGTCATTTACCAAAGGACCCAGCTTTCCTAAAATGGTGAAAGGGATCTCAATCGTCATCAACGTAAGTATCGCTACATTTGGCATTTATTTACCAACAAATAAATCATACTTGGGCAAGGGGTGGGTTGACCCACCTCCATGTCGCCGCTGGGGAGCCAAATTTCGGCAAACATGATTTGACCCCCCAGCGGCTCACTTTTGGTAAAAATAATCAGCAAAAAACCAAATGATTTTTGACAAAATTTTAAATTTTTGACGTGCAAAAAAGGTCGTCAAAAGTGTCGCTTTTCGTTTTACCAGCCTACCCCCTTGCCCAAGTATGAAATAAATGACCAACCGCGTGCGCATCTGATATCGTGCTAATAAAAATTTAATTCCATATTAAAAATGATTTATTATAAAAATCGTTATTTATATTATATTACATATGACAAAATTACAAACCC
>JAQGBS010001539.1:0-15422 GCA_034698545.1 Acrobeloides obliquus
TGTTCATTTTATGAAAATTTAAAAGATTGATGCAAAAATCGATTTTTCCGCAAAAAATTCAAAAAAGTTTGTGTATTGCAACGAAGTGCTTGTAACAAATTCAACATTTCAAACGCAATTATCTTGAAAACTACAACGATTCAGAACATGCCGTAAAAACAAAAATGCATCATTTTTCATGATCTTTCCGAATATATCATTTTTTCATATGATTGTAAAATACTGGACTGGTCCTTTAAAGAGTCATGTATTTTAACACGAGCAACAAGTTGGAAAGGTCGAAAAAAATTTTCTCGGATTTTTTCAAAAACACGTTAGAAATGTTCACTATGTTGAAATATATCGGCCATAAAGAAAATTTGGCCAAAAAATTAATCTTGGGTTGTCGCGAACAGAAAAAATGTATTTTATCGATTTTTGATCTTTTAATTTTCGAAAGTTTTTTGATATGATTCACATCATACATGACAAAGGTGGTAATAAATTACCACAGGATTGTACGGTTGTGCGGCCCGAAAAAGGAGGGTTGTGCGTCGGCGCGAAGCGCCGAGGTTGTGCGGAGATAATAATAGGTTGTGCCCGGCACTATGCCCAGGCACAACCCTTGTATTGTTTGTATGGGTTGTGCTTTTTAGGAAAAACAAAGGGTTCTGCTTTAGTGAAAAATAGAGTTGAGCCTTTGTTCGAAAAAAAATTACCAGCACTTGGTTATGTATGGTGAGGAATAACTTTTTTCTTGCTCTATTTTTTACGGGATCTTGGTTAAACCGTTTAAAATAGTCCACAAAGTTGTTCCTCGTAAAATTTGGCGATGAAATGACGCCTTGCGGTCGAAATTCGACTGTGTAGAAAAAAAGTTACAGTCGATTTTATGCTAATTTGCTATTAAAAGTGAATTTTTTAGCGAAAAAAATCGATTTTTGACCCCCTAAACAATTTTTTTTTCAAAAAAAAACTCTCCGTCATTTTCGTTAGTGCATTTTTCTGCTTATGTAAAAAAAGAAACCTTCGAAAAACATATTTAGATTTAAGGAAATTGGTCTTATAGAAAAAACCACGAAAAGTCGCTTATTCGTATATAGGCTCATTTCTATGCTCTTTATTGTGACACCATAAAATTATCCCATTATTGTATATGTCTTGTTCTGAAAAAAATTCACATGCAAAAATTAAATTGCTAGCTTTTATCTGACAAAAGATAATGAGCAAAAACCTTAAAAATGGGTGTAGGAACCCCCAAAACAAAACAAACATACGTATCCGCAAGCGGATGCGTTAAATATGTATAATAGACGTGGATAGTCAAACAATTTTTTTAAATTCGAAGGCGGTCAATTGCTATTGTGTACATAACTTTTTATTTACTTTCGAACTCATTTTTTAGCATAATTTGAAATTACAAATACACACAAAAGAAATAAGTTATTCTCATTGAAGAGATAAATGTTTAGCTTAAGTTGAATTATGACAAATCTGTCAGATGTTAAGACACGGTTGTTGTAAGACCAAATTTGTCTAGTGCAAAATATGAACGGTCTTTGTTTACCTACCTCAATTTGTTTGTTAAGAAATTTTTTAAAATAAGAGCTGCTATTGATGGCTCGGATATTGATATACAGTTCGTTCAACGATTTTATTTACTTCGAGTCCATTATTTTTTCGAGTAATTTTAAATTGCATATAGTTTTCTTTGACGTTTTGTAATTAAATAAAAAAGTATGTTTGCAACTTTTAACTTATATTTTTACGCTATTAAATATATTTTTGTAAATTTAGACTGTAAACAAAATATTAGGATGGCTAATCCGAAACATTTTAAAAATGAAAACCCCCACTTGGTCATGTATGATTCATATGAATCATTTTCTGCAAGTGCAAATTTTTCTTGTATTTTCTTCATGTCTTTTTTCGTCTCACAAAAATAGCGTTAAAAATTTGCTTAAAACAAATGCAAGCCTCAAGCACGCCTCTAGCTATGAAATTGTGTAGTGTCTAAAACTTTTGAAATTTTGTAATACTTTGTTTTTGTATGACCCCGGTTTCCCTATATAAGGAACCGAATTTTATCGTATTTCGAAGCTTTTCAACCGAATAAAAGTTTCCTCAACGCAAGGACCGCCAACAATAAACTCGACAACCTAGCCCCGCAGACGAGCAATCCTCATCAATCCATTGCCCTGCAGGCGCTAACATGGGTGTTTTAGACAGGTTAGAAAATCAAAAACTCAACGTAAAATCTGGTTTTGAGCTTCGGACAAGGTTTTGAATGTTTGCAGGAACTCGGATTGACTTGAAATGACTTTTAAAAACTTTCCCATGCGTTAATCTCACTAAATAAATTAAATTTGGAGCCCGCTCGAACCGTTTAACAATTATCGCCTTGGACCTTCGAGTGTTTAAGAAAGCATCTCTTAAATTTTTATATCATATACTTACACGTGAATAAAAATTTAACCCGTGTACGGTCAAGTAATTACCCCTTTGGTACCTCCATCTGCGTTGGTTATAATGAATTTTTTTCATAAAAAATGAAAGTTTTGTTATGCAACAGACGAAAATAACACCAACTGTGAGAGTTTTTGTGCCAGGTGCGTTATTAATCCGCACTGTCTATATGATTAAAACCCAAAAACAAGTTCTTCTAAAGAGATTTTCAGTTAAATCATAAATCAATTTTAGCGAATTTTAACATGTTCGAAAATAAATCATTCGTTTTTTTTTAATTTGCAACTTTTAAAATAAAGCCAGGTATTATAAAGGGTCAGTTCGGTAGGAAAAAAGTTGTCAATTTTTGTAAATATTCGGAAAGTTCATGAAAAATGAGGCATTTTTAGTTTTTACGGTAAATTCTGAATCGTTGTAGTTTTTTGAAATAATTACGTTTGAAGTTGGCTATTCGTCTCATAGATTTTTTATTCGTCTCATAGAGTTACAAAAAAGTCTTACAATCGCTTTTTGATACGGCTTTTTGTAAGTTGCTAGTCACGTGAACGACTTTATCTTAAAAATATTTTCATGATTTTTGAATAAGTTTGTGCATTGAAGCGAAAACCTGAATTTTCTCTTTAAGGAATTTAAAAAAAATAACAACGCCATTTTGTAGAGCGCATCGAAAAACAGTAGTTCCCCAAAAATCTCATAAAACGGATACATACTTTTTTAGATATTGAATTTCAAAGTTCTGGATCACTATAAAAATTCGATTTTTCAGTCATTTCAGAAGAACTTTGATATTCAAAAATATCTCAAAAAGTATTTATAAGATTTTTGCGGGACTACGTTTTTTTCGATGCGCTCTACAAAATGGTGTTGATATTTTTTTAAATTCTTTAAGGGCAAAAATTCAGCTTTTCGCTTCAATACACAGACTTATTCAAAAATCATAAAATATTTTTAAGATAAAGTCGGTCACGTGATTAGCAACATTCAAAAAACTGCATATGAAAACCTTTTTTCTATGCCGAAATATCAAATTTTATTTCATTGTATATTCATCTGGGTCACGCTGTAGAATTTACTTCCAAAGCAAAAGTTGACCGCCACATCATGAACATTATTTAAAAAAATTTTGTTCAAAAGTGAACTGGCTCTTTAATGTCGCATATTATTTCCTAACTTTAGCAACTAGTGTGGTATAAATAAGTTAAATCCTAATAACAAATATAATAAATACTTTATTTTTATGTTAAATGAAGCAGTGACATTTCAATTTTATGACTGTTTACCTTATTTTATCAAAATTTTATTTTGATTTACGTGTCTAAATAAATATTTTGTTGTTATATTATCGCTATATTAAAATTTATTTAATGATTAAAGGAGCCGCTTAGGTTTAGGGTTGGCGGGAAAATTTTCCCCCAAATCGGGAAAGGGTTTATAACTTTTTATGGTGAACTCGGCGTGGTTTAGTGTTTTTGGAAAAAATATTCTTCAGATTTTTCTGCATATTTTTTCAAAAGATCGCATCGAAAAATAATGACTTGGTAAAAAGTTATGATACTTTTCCCGAATCGGGAAAATTTTCCGAAATCAGGAAATTTCTGAATCGGAAAATTTCGAAAAAATTTGTCATAACTTTTTACCAAGTCATTATTTTTCGATGCGGCCTTTTGCAAAAATATGCAGAAAATCTGAAGAATATTTTTTCCAAAAACACTAAACCACGCCGAGTTCACCATAAAAAGTTATAAACCCTTTTCTGATTCGAGAATTTCCCGATTTCGGGAAATCGGGAAAAATTTTCCCTCCAACCCTACTTAGGTTCAAATTTTTAGATATCTCCCTTAAAAGGGATATCTAAAAAGTATATAGTGTTCTCCTGGCTATGCTTAGTTTGGTACACGTCATTGCTCACCGTGGGAGGGGTAGAGTGGACTCGATTGGGTGTGAGGATCAGGCTTTCTAATTATCTCAACGTTGATAGAGACAATCATTATGATCTATATGATTAGGGTTGAAAAATGAAATGTTGTATTACATAAATGTAATATTACGCTCATGTTGGAAATAGTGGAGCTTGGATTAACCACGCCGAGAGCGTGGAAATATAGGACATTTTTTTAAATTAGGCAAAAGTTTTTGGACCCGACCGCGACTCTAACCTCCTAGCTACCGTCCAAGTGCACTACCATTGTGCTACCGAGATCTACAATTGATCCCCATTAATTGGAGAATACTTGACGATGTATTTTCCACTACTCACACTGTGACACTACTCACACCGTCAAGTATTCGCCAATTAACGGGCATCAGTTGTAGGTCTCGGTAGCACAATGGTAGTGCACTTGGATGGTAGCCAGGAGGCCCGGGTTCGAGTCCCGATCGGGTCCGAAAACTTTTGTAATATTACGGTAGTATCACAGTAATATTACCGTAATATTACATGTCATTTTACCATCCCTATATATGATCGAATTTAGGTCCTTGCATTAGAAATCGTGCTTTTCTTCCACCTGCATTTTTAATTTTTTAAAAAGAATTGGGATAGAAAAATGAATTGCCGAAAACTTTTGCGGAAAAATATTTTGCTAATATTAACTATATTAAGTGTTTTTGTTGGTATTGGCTTAGGTTTTGCCCTAAGACCAGCAAATTTAAGTGGTAAAGCAATCAATATTGTTGGATTTCCGGGAGATTTACTCATGAATATGTTAAAAATGGTTATAATACCATTGATTGCTGCTAGTTTGATATCTGGTATGATATTTTTTACATTAAAAAGATACTTTTATCCCATTCTCAATGGGTAAAAAAATTCGAATTTTCAAAAACATTTTAAAATCATCTGAAGTTTGATATTTAGGGGGTTTTCCGACATGGGAAACTCGAATCAGAAGGAATTTTTTTTATTTTGACCACTGGAAGTTACTTTTACGAGGGTTATACCCCTAAAAAGGTTTTAAAAATCATATTCCCTGAATCAGAGTCATGGAAGCATTTTCATGCCTCATAATTAAGTGCAATCGATTGCACTAGAAAAACATGAGAGAGCTGCTTTTCCGAAAAAAATTCGAATGTTAGTTCATTTTCGATTCATTACACACCAGTGGAGTAATTAAAGGGGCGCAGGGGAGGTGTACACCAAGTACTAGAGTTGTTCATCAACCATCAAACTATTTTCGGCATGGGGAAAGATGATATTTAAAAATGTTTAAAACCCCGTTTTCATAAAACGACATAAACTTCCGAATAACCCAATACAAGTTTCGACTCGTTTATCTAAAAATTTTTAGGCTTAAGTCAACTGGACGCTAAACAATCTGGAAAAATAGGAGCTTTCGCATTTTTTTATTATGGGCTCACGACTTCTCTAGCTGTAATTGTAAGATCTCTAAGTTAGTGCCTTCAATATTTCACTTAAAATTTTAGACCGGAATAGCATTTGTTCTATTAATTCACCCTGGTGATAAATCAATCAAACAACAAAATATTGAGACCTCTTCTTCAGTCAATGCTAATATTTCAACAATAGACAAATTTTTGGATATATTTAGGTAGATCTTTTTTTATGTCCTTGGTCGGACTTATGCGCTTTTTGCTCGCTTTTTCAAGTTTTTAAATTTTCACCAAAATAACTCTACAGTGGGTTTTCTATGCGAGAAATCGATTGCGCGCATTGCTGGACCTTGAAAACGCTTCCCTACTGTTTAGTTCTTTCCACTAAAGTGTTTTTACTCCAAGTTGAGTACAATACCAAGTTATACTGATTTATTAACTATGGGTTTGAGACTAAAATCATAAAATATAAAAGCACGAAGAAAAAGCGTCTATCACAAAAATGATGAAAATCATCTGAGCCGTCGCCGTATGATCTTGATAGAAGTGACATGATTATATGTTGTGGAAAAGTGGTGCTTGTGTTGTTAAAAGACTAATCCCCCATCCTCCCATCTAATTTCAATGAAGAGATGGGAGAGAGAAGTAGAATTTTATCCATGTCGTTCCCAGAACATCTTTCTAGAAACTGTTGATTAGTCATGGCACATAAAAACACATAAAAAATGTAAATTAAAAGTTCCACTTTAACACCTACCCTGTTTTAGCATATTTTCGCTTTAATACATACATCTCTTCTCTGAGTCAAGATCAGAAAAGCGTTTTCAAGATCTAGAGATGCTCACAATCAACTTCTAGCATAGAAAAACCTCTATAGGGTTAATTTAGAAAAAAAATTAAAAATTTGAAAACAATCGCAAAATTGCCATTTTTTGGGGCACCCTATACTTTTTCTAGAAATATGTTCCCAGAAAACATTATAAGAGCAACTTTTCAACAACAAGAGACTAATTACAAACAAGTACAAGTTGTAGTTTATAACAATGGAGGGAACATTTCTTATAAAGTAATGGATCAACCTATATTAAGTTATGTTGATGGGATGAACGTGTTGGGTAAGATATAAAAAAGCTTAAAGGGCTAGGGCCCGATGCTGAGCACTTGGACTCTTTTGATCGAGCACTTGAATCTCTTTTGATAGTGTATAACCCTCTATTTTTAACCCAAAGATTACGAAAATGAGCATGAAAAATTCTGAAAACTTCAGCATCATCTTAAAAATCGTATGAAAATAGGCATTTTGGGGTCGAAACAAGCAAAAATAATATCTAGAAGTCTTTAGCGATTCACAAATTTCTCTAAAACAAAGAAGGCTCGAAATTTCATAAATTTTGGGAGACATTAAGTGTTTTCCGATTGTATTGATCTTTTAGGCATTATTGTATTTTGTATCGCTGTCGGAATTGCTATAAGCTATATTGGGACCACCGCAAAACCCTTAATGGACCTTTTTATCGCGTTAGACCATGTTATAACAGCTATTGTAAACGTCATTATGTGGTATATTCACACTCATACATGAAGAGTGGGGATCAGGGCTGCAACGAAACAATTGGAAAATTTGCGGAGGGGGAATGAGTCAACGGGAGGAAGGGGAGGTTTTGTGTAGGGTATCTACATTTTCTGTGTTGGTTAGCTAATTAGCCTCCCTTTTCATGTATTTTCATACTATAAAATTTATAAACATTTTTAAATCTAGGTATTCACCAATTGGGATAGCCTCTCTCATAGCCGCAAAAATTTTGCAAATAAACGATTTGAGTAGAACAGCACAATCGTTAGGGTTATATATGGCAACTGTAATGGCTGGTTTGGCGGTACATATCTTTATTACACTGCCACTAATTTATTTTGTGACGACTAGAAAAAACCCATATAAATATTTAAAGGGGTTAATTCAAGTGGCTATGACGGCTATTGGAACGGCTTCAAGGTAAATATAACTTGTACTATATATTCCTTTACCCCTAGTATATCTACCGTTTACAGTAAGGTTTCCCGGTCAAGGTTTCCCAAAAGTGTCAATGTTTCCGAATATGGCTTAGGCCCCTATTAGGAAAATATCCATCTTGGGAAACTTTATCACATTTGGGAAACCTTTTCACTGTCGAGAAACCTTGGCATATTTGGGAAACCTTGACCTTTGAGAAACCTTGTCACGCAATGATATCTATCTTTTGGGCAACATTTTGTATACCAACCTGGGGGGAGGGATGGAATAGAAAGTGGTTGGTATCCCGAGACATCTACTTTGGGTTGTGGATGGAGAGCAGCTCCATCAATTTTTAACCATCTTTTTTATAGTGCCGCATCACTCCCCGTAAATTTCCGATGTCTTGAAGAAAATAATGGCATTGACCCCAAGTATACAAAATTTGTTTTACCTATTGGAGCTACTGTAAATATGGTAGGTCAAGTTTTTTTTGCCTATATGGCAATAAATTTTTGTTCTAATTATATTTAGTATTACTAGGATGGAACTGCATTATATGAAGCTGTGGCTTCTATTTTTATAGCGCAGCTAAATGGACGAGAATTGGGTATAGGTGAAGTTATTGTTGTCAGGTAAGTCATAAAATAAGTAAGAGAAAACATTTATAATGGCATATGCAAACTCTTTAACAGAAACTAAAACATATGGCAGGGGTAGCAAGGGAAGGGGAGAGAGAGGTCGACGTTAAATGGATAAAAAAGACTTTTAGTTTGACAGCAACCTTGGCATCAATAGGTGCAGCTTCAATACCTAGTGCTGGTCTGGTTACTATGTTAATAGTGTTAACTGCGGTTGGCCTTCCAACCGATGATATTTCAATGATTGTTGCAGTTGATTGGCTGTTGTATGTTAGGGTTAACCTCATGAACCCATTCATGAAAAATTATAAAAATCTTCAAAATTTCTAATTTACGAAATTATTCAAAAAACCTAAAATCATCAAATTTGGTCTAAAAAATAGTCTAGAAAATCTAACCTATGATAGACTAGGCTTAGGCTTAGGCTAAGCAATAGATTTATGCTTAGGGATTTTTATTTTTTCAGATTTGGGGGGGGGAAGTTTCCCCACTTGCTAGGCTAGGCTAGAATTCGATGAGGAGGGGCATGGTAGGAAGGGAAAGGCTGGCATTATCTTCAATTGTTATGAAATATAATTTTAGAGACCGTTTCCGAACAGCTGTAAACGTTTGTGGTGATGCTTTTGGTTGCGGTTTTGTCCAGCACCTCTGCGAAGGATCTAACTTTGCTTATCGAATAAAACCAAATGAATTACCTCTTGGCACTTTATTGGCAAATGTAAACAAATTTTGTAATTTTTTACACCTAATTTCTAGAGCTATGACTACAAATCCGGAAATGGGACTCACAATTCCCATATTTTTCAAGAAGATGACAACACTGTCAAAATTCATGTTGATAAACTCTAATTTTTATTGAAGCTTTAAATTTTATTGAACAATTTTATAAGCAAAAAATTTTTATACATTATTTGGATGGGGTTGTTATAAAATATTTCGAAAAATTTCGAAAATGTATTTTTTTCATCGAAATTTATAACAACTCTTAGATGTACATATTATAAACAATACAAGCTCCATGAAGAGAAATTTTAAATATTTTTTATCAGACGTATAAATTAATGGGCGTCTTGGAGTCGGCATGCAGCAATGTGCATCTTATCAGCTAAAAATTTGCAGAAAATTAAATTTAAAAATGAAGTGGTTTTAGGCTGGATACAAGTTGTCGTACCACCGCATGAGGCCGCAAGTTATCGTACTCATTCATTCAAAATGCATTAAAAAGTACGACTCGGGAGATAAGTTGTACTTTTTGTCGTACCACGGTACGATAGAAAGGTACAGAGGTACGACACCAAACTACGACAACAACTTGCGGCCAGCTTTAATTAGAAAAAATTGGTGCCTTAAATTTGATGGGCATCAAAAAATTTTTAGTCCGATATTTTAAATATTGTTAGTTAATCCCTAAAATCTTATAGGAAAATATAACAACCGAGCCAAAAATTAAAAAAAGATCAAGCCAAAATTAAAAATAAAAATTTTTTGTGGCAGTTGGGATTCGAACCTGAGCCGCTCGATTGAAAGACTACACTAACCATTTGCCTATGAACACTTGTGATTTCGAAAATTGTTTATAAGACCTTATTTGCTCAAAATTTCGACCGAGTGTATACTAGCCCCACCGCGTATCATTTTGAATTTTAAATTACCTTGCGCGTCAATTTTCGAGTCTCGACATTCTCGAGCTTTCTCAGAATTCTCTACTGCTTTAGCATGATAACAAGCTGCTTTCTCTTCCAACTCCGTTTTCTTGTCCAACTCTTTTGCTGCCTTGCCTGCGTATTTTTGCGATTTTTCTGCTGCCTTCTCGGCGTACTTCTCTGCTTCCTTCTCGTGTTTTTGCTCTTTCTAAAATTGTGGTTGTTTACGAAAACAAACGGGTTGTTGAGAAATTTATTTGATTATTGGCCAGCTATTGCTTTTAGCATTTAATCTCTGGTGGGAGAAGGGGATGGCCACGACCAAAATTTTTTCGTCTTGGCGACTTTTAAACATTTAAACATAAGGGGACCATTAGAAAAATTGTTCAGTTTTTGGATTTGGGGATGGGTCAATTGAACCCTTGATCCCCCTTGCTAAGTACAAGTTACTATCTCATAATAAATATTTAGAAGCAGGGTTGTAGCTAGAATTCGGATTTGGAGGAGGTACGATTCTTTAGTTAGGTTTAGGGGCAATACTTTTTTCAGGTTTAAAGGTGGGGCATGACTCTACATGAATAAAGTTTACAAAAATCACATTTTGGAGCAAAAATAGAGAAAATTTGACGATTTTTGATGAAAAATGACATTCTTTGTGTACAAATCGAAAGGGGAAATCATTTGAATTTTTTTCATTTTTCGAATTTTGGGAGAGGAGCACGTGTCACCCGGTGCCCCCTCTCTACGGCACTGTTTGTAAGATAGACGGAATGAAAAATGTTGAAACATAAGTTTAAAATAGTACAAGTAAATTTTTTACATACGTACCTTCAAGCACTTTTCACACTTTTTCGCATATTTCTCAGCTTTCTTTTCCGGTGTATTTCCAGTGATCTTGTCCTTAATATCAATAGCCTTTTCTTTGATGTTTTCCAACACCCCCTTTTCTTCGGTATTTTCTGGAGGACAATAATCACATCGCTCAATGGCGATATCACCAGCATTTGCCTGATTAGACCAAACTTCACCAGTTGCTGCAACTGGTGGGCCACCTGCAAAATTTCCAGACAACGGTGCATTAGTGACCGTTCGTTCTTGATAAATGCTTTGTTGATAGGACATTTTAGAAAATTTCGGTTTCTAAAAATCGGTTGTAAAATTATAAAAATTTTTAAATTTGAATTTTTAAAACGAATCAAAGAGTCATAAAAAATTTTAAAAAGATGAAAATTTCCAAATAAATCTCTAGACTATGTCAACTAAATAATGCCAAGTGAATAAAATGCCTTCTCTGGCCGACTCAGACAACTATTTATATAGAGCCAGACGAGGTAAACAACAAAACAGCAAAACAAACATTTCGCAAGTAAATAGAACTATGAACATTTATTATGTTATTTTATTTAACAATGGCTTAAAAACATGATGTATTCCCAGTAGAGTATCCAGAGGAAGATGAAATCATCATCTCTGAAATAGAAAGATGAAAATAATTTTCCCTTTCGTCTGATTGTTTTGCCCAAAGTTTTTGGAAACTTTTTCAAAAAACACAATCTTCATTTAAATTGTTGACCCCCTAAATAAATTTTTCTGAAACAAATTTTGATGCCATCTTGTTCAGCATTATTTTTTACACATTTATCTAAAAATTAGCTAAAACGATATGTATGAATTTGAACCTACGCCTTCGGAATGGAGTTTAAAAAAATCCGCAACTCGGTATTTGCGAAAAAACAGGCTTTAGACACTTTGTCTTTTGGATGGAGTGTCCTTATTGTATAAATGTATCTCATTGGACGAAGTGTTCATTGGATGAAGTGTCCTGATTGTATGAAATATTCTTGAAATATGAAGTATCCAGTAGACAAAGTGTCATCATTAGATGAAGTGTTCATTGGATAAAGTGGGATACCGCCTATAATATTTGACAAGATCCAATATTCCTTACATCCGTTTTTATTCCATAAATTATTTTTACTACTTTATCAAACAACAAATTTTATAGTAGCTTATCAAAGAAATGTACAAATAATCAAGATAATGTGCTAGCTACCCAAATTTTCATCAAACTTTTGATTCTTTGTCGACCACTTTTGATTATAATTTTCTGTTTTGTTTCTAAAATCGGAAATGTCATCAGGATTTGGGGCCAATATCTTAGTTACTGGTGCAGATAGAGGGATCGGACATGGGTTAGTTCAAGCATTTGCAAAACGTGATGAAGTTAAGCATA
Organism: Acrobeloides obliquus; assembly: GCA_034698545.1. NCBI lineage: Eukaryota > Metazoa > Nematoda > Chromadorea > Rhabditida > Cephalobidae > Acrobeloides > Acrobeloides obliquus. The sequence goes on from JAQGBS010001539.1 coordinate 12,283, forward strand.
TTTTTGCAGCATGTTATGATCCTGAACAGGCTGAGGTTTGCAAGCATAAGCATAGCCAATGGGTTATCGGAAGTGACATCAAACTTTAAGGAAAAACTAAACCTAAAATTGAAATATGTAATTACATTTTGACATTCTGGGCTGTTGATAGATAAAAATCTGTGATAATAAAAATCTATGACTATATATAAAAATCATTGGGTCACAGATTTTTATAGTCACATATTTTATACACCCATACTTTTTTAGTAGTCCTCCGAAAAATCTTGGCTATGGCACTGCTTCAACGTTGAAGAAATATTTATCTTAATTTTTTTAGCATTTTCACGAAAAAGTGATTGTTATTAAAATGGACGTTGAAAATGATAAAAGTATAGATATTGCTTATGATGAAACTGTGAAGTTATTAGGCAACGAACCATTAAATTTGTTAATAAATAATGCTGGAATAGGAGGAAGAGTATGTTTTAATATATAAAAAACCTGGAGACCGTGAGCCTCTCGGCGCTAGGAAGGATCCACGGATCCTGCTGACCCCTCCCCAACCTGCTTCACTGGGCCGATGTTGGGACCATAAGGGGCAAAATTTTGTCCTTATTCACATAGGTGTTCATGCACCCAGGGTGAAGTGATCATTTACGAGGTTGTTTATGCAAAAATGACTTTTAGGCCTCAAATACGAAATTAGTCATAGGAAAATGGTTATAAAATATAAAAAATTGAAGGAAATTTAACAACTTCGTAATTTTTTTGAATAACTTCATTAATTTTGCGAAAATTTATTAATTTTTTAACGAAATCAATGGAAAAAACTGGGTTTCGGATCCCAAATACGAAGTTGGTACCTAATTTTTGACCCGTTACGACGAAGTTAAGGAGGGTGACACCCTCCCATTGGGCAGACATGCTTATTCACTTGGTATGATTGTGTCTTCAGTTCTCTATTATTGGCACTATACAAAGGAGAATCCATCCTCCATTTTCTTCTCTACAATATATTAATGAAAAAAATTAAGGAAGGAACAGCCTATGACAATGCTGAACGTGACGCGTTTCAAAAAGTTTTCAATGTAAATGCCACAGCTCCAGCAATGGTCACAAAGAAATTTCTACCCTTAATTGAAAAAGCTGATAAAGAGGGACAACGAGCTATGGTTATTAATATGGGTTCATATGGAGGCTCTATAAGTATTGGCTATATGGTTAGAGTCAATATTGTTTATGGGATGTCAAAGGTAAATCTATATGTTGGCAAAAAATCTTAAAGGGAGTAACAATTGGGGCCCGTTCTTCGAAAAATCGATTCCGCGCATTCCCGAAGCATGAAAACGCTTCCTTGACCCTGATTCAGGAAATGGGGTGACTGTATTGAAGCGAAAATCAAACATTTCGGATTTTTATGAGAAAATCGTCGATTCTTAGGTTTTCCTAGGCGGGGAATCGATTGCGCGCACTCCCGAATCATGAAAATCTTCCTTGACCATGTTTCAGGGACTGTAAATGCTTCCTCCCTAGAAAAACCTAAGAATCGACCATTTTCCCGTAAAAATCCGAGAATGTTTGATTTTCGCTTCAACACACCGATCTTTTCCCTGAACCAGGGTCAAGAAAGCGCTTTCACGATTCTGGAATGCGTGGAATCAATTTCTCGCATAAAATTACCCCTAGGAATGTAATTTTTACAAAAATTATCAAAAAAATTCTAAAATTTGTTTCAGGCAGCCCTACATTTTTACACCCAACTGATGAGTAAATTTATGGCAGATACTGGTATAATTTTTGTTGCTATGCATCCTGGTTCAGTAAAAACTCAACTTTGTCGATTTGATGCACTTATCACAGTGGAAGAATGCGTTGAAGATATGCTCCAAACTATTGCAAAATTCACTAAAAATGAATCTGGCAAATTGATAAATCGTTTTGGCGAAGAATTGCCTTTTTAAATATAGGATGCGTTAAAAGTTCGTGACCACCTTCAATTTTTATAACAAACTTTATTCCATTTATTTATTGGGTTCACCCTGTAATAATTAATAAATAATTTTAAAAAAAAAACAAAGTTTTATAAATTCTTTCTATCACTAAAATTGTTCAATCTTTATCAAATCAACGAGTTTTTCGGCAAATTTTGTTCCTAAAATAATAATTCTAAGAAAATAAGTCAAAATTAATTACCATGTAGCTCTATCAGCAAAATAAAAATATTTCGGCTGTGAAAAACCATTAAAAACAGTTGCAGTTGTTTTTGTATAAGCACCCATATCTGGATAGTAAAACCATTCCCCGACATTCATTTTTCTCAATTTATCTTTTATCTGAAAAATTTAATCCCGTTTAATTTTTGTTGAAAAAATCATGCTTCAATTTTGTCTGCTCCATCACAAGTAGGCCCATAAATGATACAGGGATATTCTTGTAGAGGTTCTCCATCAAATGGGTCCTTCAAAGTTTTTAAATATACTTTAAAAAAATATTTTTTACAAAAAGTGGTTCTCCGATAGGAAAATAGTTGTCAAAAACTCTACATGTAAACGACCCAAATAATCCATCGTTTGTATAGTACATATAAGCTTCTTCGTCTGGATTTTCAGCTAAAAATTGATTTTAAAGTAAATTTTCGTTTCGATACACAGCATATATACCATTTTCATAAATTCTTGAAGCTTTGACTTTTGTTGCTGCAATGATATTTATTATAACTGAAACGGGTGAAGCAGAAAAAAATCGACCAGGTTCAGCTATGATTTTTACCCCCATCGATTCTGGGAAGTGCTCATCAAGTTGTGGTCTAATGACCGATGCTATCTAAAACGATGTTTTAATTAAAAGTTAATGCATAGACACGCCAGGTAAGCAGTATTACAAATTCTTACCTTTTTAAAAGGTAATTTTCCCATTTCATCACTTCCAGGAAAACCACCCCCTATATCCAATAGTGTCATTTTATGTCCAATTTTTGCTCCAATTTCAAATAAATTTTTGGCGTCTTTGATAGCGTTACAAGTGGCTTCAGTATCATTTAAACCACTGCCAACATGAAAACTAAAATTTGGGTTAATTTTGTGTGAAAATCGCCTAAATTTACGAAATTCCGACAACTGGCAATTGCATTTCAAAGGCTTTTTCTAACAATTTAGGTC
>JAQGBS010001540.1:0-15421 GCA_034698545.1 Acrobeloides obliquus
GCCTAAGCCTAAGGCCTAAGCCTAAGGCCTAAGCCTAAGGCCTAAGCCTAAGGCCTAAGCCTAAAGCCTAAGCCTAAAGCCTAGGCCTTATACTTAGGCCTAAGCCATAAAGTTGCCCAAAGAGTTCAGATTTGAGCTTCAGACAAGGACTTCAATTTTTGGGGAACAGAATTTTGACTCGAAATGACGTTTAAAGACTTTTACATGCACCAATCTCGCTAAATTCAAATTTGTATGCACTCGAACTATGTTCACATAGGTTCGAACTTTATTATATCGTCTCTTAAAAACGATTTTTAAAGAAACATTGACCCTTTGCCCCCTATGTGACTGCCTATACATTATTGTAATTACATCGGTCTGTTATTTTTATTTAAATCACAAAAACATGTGAGGATCATATTTAATTTAAAAAATTAAAGATATGGGGTAGGAAGTCAAAATCAAACCAGATCGATTCCTCCAAATATAACCAATTATATACACCAATACGATCATATATTATATTTATATAATGATTCGAACTTTTTTATATCGTCGTTTGAATATTTTCATCACATTGTTTTATACAACCAAAATAGCTATATAAACGAAACTAATTATTTTACATACACTGACAACTGCACTAGCAAGATCATATGTAAGTTATTAATAAATTTCAAATCTCTAATGATTATTTTTAGACGACAACGAGAGTCTTTCGTATTTAACAAACGAATTTTGTTGTATTGAATGGCAAATTGCCGGTAAAAGTTTTTGTTTGAGAAAATTTTAAAACTACAGTATTTCAAGAAAGGGATCTAGTGTCGAATAGGTACTCCAATAGCCAGCATAAAGTTTAAAGTCCCAGAAATCATGTTCAAACTATAGTTTTTCTATTTTGTGGTGAAATTTTATTTTTTCCTTACATCAAACTTGAATAGATTACCTTTTTTACAGCTTTTTGCATCTAATTTTCCATTATTTTATAGTTTAAAAAATGGTGCAACCTCAAAGGTCGAAATAGATGGAACCTTCTTGACGGCACGTAAATCACGATAGGTAGATTTTTGGAGGCACAGAACGCAGATCAAATCGTTCATTTATGGTACTTGTGAGACGTCGTCGAGCCGTTGATCTGCTACCTCCGATTCAACGTCACATTCGGCTCCGAACAATAATATATTCGGGTATGGGCAAGGGTGATATTTAAGCTCTTTTTTTAGATGAATGGAGGGCATACATGCGAACAATTCGCCTTCCAGGTTGGCTAATGCACCGTGGCGATCGTCACGCTCGCAATTTCGTGGATCCCATAACGCGATACGGGATTCGAACCCCCGACCTTGTCGGGGGTTCGAAGCACATACAAGAGCGTTGTAACCGTTGCAACACTCATACGAGCATTCAAAAAAAAACAGCTTGTAAATAAAAACCATATTTTTTAAGCGTGTAAAAATAGCATTGTAACTGAAAACCATATAAATTTATCTTGTAAAATCGAGTCTGTAATTGCGTCCCACACTTTTCATCCCTGTAAATTGAATTATGTAACTCCGAAGTTGTAACTCCTTCCTACAAAATGAGATAGGTGTAACTGCGAAACATCGACCTCCGAGATCGAACCCTCGCCATTGGAGTGCAAAGCGAGAGCTTTACCACTTGGCCATCTCTTCCGGACTTTTTTTCCCATTGGCGGCGGAAATGAGTTATATTCAACCATGAGCTTGTTGAATCCCTTCATGAGACAGACGTTTTATCATTTATTAATACTGCTAGCAATCTTTAAATCAAACAGCAATTATTTCAACAACAAATATACAATTAAGGTGCAAAAACTTGGCTTTCTTATACATTCATTTAAAGACGTTAGAGAATCAATTTTGACATAAAATTCCGTTTAGCTTTCTAAGGTATCATTTGACAGCTTGGTTGGTTCGTTCGTTAGCTTAAATGGGACCTTAGCTAGCTCGAAAAAGAATTTTTATGCGAAAAATCTCCAATAAGTGCCATCATTTTTTTAGTTTCAAACAATTTTGAGACACTTTTTTTCTACACAGCCCCATAGAACTCAATTCTTAAGATAACGGGCTAGTCCTTGCCTCAGACAGCAGCTGCGCGCTGCATGCAGCTGCTGCGTGGCCCAATCAGCTGCTGCGCACTGCGGAGCAGCTGCTGCTTGATCCACGCAGCAGCTGTTTAGTCACGCAGCAGCTGTTGTCTGAGGCAAGGACTGGCCCAACATGTTTTAAATACGAAAAAAGTCATTTAAAAAAAAAGAAAAGCACTTTTTTGCACGCATTACAAAATTTAAAAAAATTTTCTTAACCAGATGGGCATGTACCACAGGTTACAGGGCAACCTGATGCAATTTGTGGGTTATTTGGATCTTTACACGCGCTGGCCAAATCGGCACAATTCGAGTACTGATCAACACATGGTGGTGTAGGAATGCACGAGCTTGGAATAGTGGATGACGTCGACGAGTCCACATAACGGTACAACACTTGAAGGTTGAACATGTTCTGCAGGGTATAGATTTGCAAGATTGCCAAATTACTATCCGAAGTAAATGGAATGACGTTAGAAGGGGTGGAAACGAGAGTGGGGTCATCTCCACAGAATCTAGAAATTCCAAATTTTCACTTTTTTTTAAATGACCTTACAAAGTGCCAGTGATATTCATATTGCCACTAACAATTTTAACTTCAACACCTTGTTCGGTGCATCCATATCCTACGGAATAAGATTGCCCAGGTGAAGCACCAGCTTTGGTAAAAATCAGCTGGACTTGTTTCCCAGCCGGAGCTTGGATGAAGAACCAAGATTTTTGGTAGTAAAGATTGCTGATGCCGTTATCATTTCCTAGACTAGTTGTGAGGGTTTGGCAGGAACTCGAGGAAGTAGCCTGAAATATTTTTTTCAGAAAAAAATTTCTGCGTACCTGAAGTGTAGCACCACCATTTTCGGTGCCAGGATCTCTGATGGAACAAGTAGTGCCGCCATAACCACCAGGACATAAACAAGTGTTGCATCCTTTCGGATTCGGATAGCCTCCATTGACACAAGTGACTGTTGCTGATTTACATAAGCCTACAAATATGCAATTATTTTTTGCTTATTTTTAAGCTCACATTGATACTGATTATTGATGAGAAAAATGTCTCCAAATTGTGGGCCAAGCCCAGCGCCCATGGTGCTTTGGTATAGCGAATTTTTTGCAGTCATACCATCAACTAAAAATCATTTTTCCCAACTACCCAATTTTATATTCCCCCTACTTCCATAATGCATCACGCTGCCATAATCATACATAGTGCCGTAGTTGTTGCTGTTAGAAGTTGTCAGCTTAGTGAATTGGTCATCGGCTTGGTCTGCAGCAGACAAAGTCAAATAAGTATCTCTGTCGTAACGGGAATGGTGATGGTAGACACCGAAGGCGTGGAAGATTTCATGAGCGATGGCGCCGAACTAAAAAATTGATTAAGTGGAAGTTGTTGCCTAGGTCATACTTGAACATTACAGATCGATGCACCGAGATTCACCGGATGTAGCCCCGTGCCTTCGCATACAGTACACCCAGTTTGGCTGCTTGGTGCACCATACCAGTCGTTGCCAAGAAAGCCAACGTAGGAGAAACAACCAGAAGTGGAATTGACGAACTGTATTCTGGGAACTGCGGTTGAACTCTCTTGGAATGTAAGACAGGTATGGTTGGCATAGAAAGCAAATGTGTCACGGATCACTTGTCTCGTCACAGCAGCTAAAAATTTTTATGAAGAAGTAATGAAATTTGTATTCTGTTTTGCTGTGATGACAAAATCTTTCGGAGCTCAAGTGGGCCGAACCCTTGATAGTGCACCACTACACCATGGGGACTCATGAACGACTCTTAGCTGATTTTAGCCTTGTAGTAGTTTTATGTAACATACGAATGACATCATCATAATAATACGAAATTGGCATAGCCCAAAGGTTGTTATTTGGAGGACTTATGATGGCTTGACGTTTTCCACGAGTTGCCGACGAGTTAACTCCTAGTTTGTTCAGGACATCTTGACCCCAGCCAAGCTCCTGAGCCGTATTTTCAATGATGCTATCAAGCTGATTTTCAGTAAGAAGCATATCACGCTAAAAAAAATTTTTCGTTATAATTTAATAATTTTTGTATACCTGGAATAAAAGACTATCCAACACTTCATCATTACTTTTCTTTCCTAGACGATCTTTACCATGATGGGACGTAACAGTTGCATTTTTCTAAAATTAGTAGTTTAAATTTGGGCACTGCTTTCGAAAGCCTACTTTGCCACTTTTGGCATTTGCTCGTTTGACTTGCTCCGCGGCAATTTTCTTGATAATCTTGATCTTTTTCTGGATCCCAGTTAATTCTTGTACGTGTCGGCCGATTCCTTTTGAGACCAATTCGCCAAATTTCTGAAAATTTTGCTGGGATTCGAACCCGTACCCTTTGAGTGAAGACTGAACACGTTAGCCTATCGGCCATGGGTCGAACCAAAAACCACGTAATACGGTACTCGTTTTGAAGCTCTTGGCGAGCTGAGTCGATTGGCGACATTTTATTACTATGCCCTTTTCGGTTTTTTGCGCGCCGTGCTCCCCGCCACCTCTTTGTTCAACCCCAAACAAAAGTACCCCATGTTAGACTTTTTGGAATCTGTGCCGTAGAGTCTAGATCCTTGGGGGCCGAAGATTTCGACTTTCTCAGTGCTTGTACGTATCCTTAAATCAATCAAATCTTACAGATTTCACTTCATCAGTCACAGTATCCGTGATATCCGAAAAATCTGGCAAACTAACACTTTTGGGCAACGCCAAATTTATTGGTAACGCCAACGAGATGGCAAGTAGAGACGAGATTAGAACTATACGAAACATTTTCTTGACTACTAGTAGACTCTGTAAGGAAACTTAGCTATGGAACAGTTGAAACAACTTTTTGATTTGGACTGATTTGTGATTTCGACCCTTTTATAATAATCGTATCGGTGCTATACATCGATGTGATAACGATATGCAAATTTATGCCGATAATCTTTTTGTTTGTTCTTTTTTCTGAGCTTCGTTTTTCGATGTAATCATTTATGAAGTGCATCATATATTTTCGTATACTACAGGGTGAGGCAAAATAAACCGGTCGGCTGATATTTTCAATTTTTGAAGGTTTTTAAGATAATCTTTTTATTGAAAACATAACAAAAAATAGGAAATGAACAGAATTCTTTCAAAATGGCCTTCTTGCGCTTTCATACAAGACTTCAAACGCTTTAGAAAGTTGTCTACGATTTTGCCAAAGTTTCGGTGCTAATCTTTTTCCACACCTCAATAATTCAACGTTGTCGTGGGGCTTAGCGGCTTAGTCTTGGGCTTAGGCTTTAGACTTTTGATGGTAAACCCCCATGAAACGTTAGCTATAGCTAACGCTAATAGCTGCAGTTGTGCATACTAGCTGCAACTATTACAGCTAAATACCGTTTTGCGAAATGGAATATAGCTGTAGCATCTAAGAAATCCAGTAACCAACTCCTCTAGTTGACCAGGAAGAATTTGACCATGTCCAACATCCATGTAAAAATTTCTAGGAAAGTGTATAAAAGTTGCCTGATTTTCAATAAAATCGTGTTTATGAAAACGATTTAGCATGCAGAGATGCTCCACACAGAATAATCTAACGAGTGGCTTCCAAATTCACCCAGTTCAAACTGGGTGAATTTGGAAGCCACTCGTCTCTTGTAATGAAATCTGGGCATTCTTCCGACAACTTTTCTTGAGTCTCATTTGTCTTGTGAGCTGGAGCGGAGTCCTGTTGGAACCACCATTTCTTCATTAAATTTCAAAAAAACAGTTGCAATAATTGAAAATATCAGGTGATCGGTTTATTTTGTCTCACCCTGTGTTGTTCTAGAACAGTTCTTTTTGGGGATTATCATTTAACGCCTGGCAGGAGTTTTGTTCGGAAATGCGAGAAAGACAAGATTAAAAATAATTTATTCAATTTAGCTAATCACAAATCTCATGTAATCGGCAAAAAACAGTTTTTTACTTTTTGTATGCACTTATATTTCGGACAAAAAATGTAGTCAAAATTTTTTTCCATTTTGAAAGTTCCGTTTCGAAAATTCCTAGACCCTACATTTGTTTCTGAGTAAATGGCATCAGAATAGACAAAAATTTTCTAGCCAAACTAATGATGAATGGATTAAAACGAGTCCAAATTGAAAAAGATTAAAAGAGATGAGTAATAAAAAATTTTTAATTGGTCTTCATGCTTCCTCATTTGTTCGATTTGTTGTTTTGATTTGAACGTGTTTACAAAAATTAGCTTGATAGTTTAGTAGTAGAATGCCCGATCCACCAATATGAAGGCTTTTTACAATTAAAAAAAAATCACTTTTTAAAAAAAACTCGAAAAATGGTATTTTTGGCTAAAAAATCGCATTTTTTGTACAAAAATTGACAATCCTTGTTATCGACAGAAATATGCTAATAGTTTCAATAAACACGATTTTATTGAAATTCAGGCAACTTTTTATCGCGATTTATATGGCTTGGAGGAATTGCCCGCATGGAACAATTGTCCTAGAATTTTTAGAGCAATTGTCCTATGGAAGAACTGTCCTAAAACCGCTCCCCCCTGCCCAAAAAAATTTTTTAGCGTAATGTGAATGAAGATTCTAACACTTTTACTACTTTTTGTGCTTCGACTTGGTCTAAATTTTGGTCTAGACTCCGACGGAGTAAGAGAACGATTTTTGGCTTCGCGGCAAAATTTAACCGAAACAAATATCGTCAAAGAAAAATTAGCGAAACTTTTTGGGAAAACCCAACTAACTACTACACCACCATCGATTTCTATAGCTGGCTTTTTTCGATCGGTAAAAATAACCTAATGAATTAATTCATAAAAATATAGCCCCTAAAACTTTATGACAGTCCCAGTGATAGCAGTTCTAGTTCAACATCCGGCACAAATATCTTATCCATAAATGAACCTATAGCAGAATATTTGTACCAAGGAGATATTTTGTTGAGCTCCAAACAAGTTGCAAGTATAGAAAAATCTGTGGCAGGTCAGCCAAGTCAAGGCGAAAGAGTAAAGCGGCAAATTTTTATTGGAGAAAATGCTGCTACATATAAATGGAGTACTCAAGAGCCAATTTTATATTATTTTGATGATAGTGTAGGTAAAGATCTCTATTTTTTATTAATGTATCTCAGCTATTCAATTGATGACAAATATAAAATTAAACAGAATCAAAGTTCCGAAAAAAACCAATATGTTTGGCGCAACGTTTGAGCAACGGTTTGTCATAGTTGATAGGAGTGCCACTCACAAATACAGATCGTTGTCGGACAATTGGTCGACTCGGACACTTGGTCGACCGGACACTTGGTCGACCGGACACTTGGTCGACCGGACACTTGGTCGACCGGACACTTGGCCGACCGGACAGTTGGCCGACTCGGACAGGGGCCTTAGGCTTAGGCTTAGGCCTTAGGCTTAGGCTTAGGCTTAGGCCTTAGGCTTAGGCTTAGGCCTTAGGCCTTAGGCCTTAGGCTTAGGTCTTAGGCTTTGGCCCGAGTCGACCAACTGTCCGATCGGCCAAGTGTCCGGTCGACCAACTGTCTGGTCGGCCAAGTGTCCGAGTCGACCAACTGTCCGGCATTCAATACAGATACCATTCTATTTTTTGCTTGTTGTCCCGGTTTCGATTTTTAAACTTGAATTATGCCTTAGCCAATTAAACATAAGCCGAATTAGTCTTGCTATATTGGTTTTGGTGGATCAGAGCACGAACATTTCACTTATTCCGTTGTTCTTGAAATTCACTAGCGTTCAGAAATCGTTACGAATGTGTTTCACGACTGCTAGCGCGCACCCTTACTCTAAAAATGCTCCAAATTTCATGAATTTTGAGATTAAGTCTTTTTTTGAGTGGTTGACCTTGAAAATTAATTTAACAATTTTAGAAGAAACTTTGCGAGAAAAAATCCGTAACGGTTTTCAATTTTGGCATGACCATACGTGCTTATCTTTTCAAGAATCTGTCAAAGGTACAGCTAGGATAAAAGTCTATCGTGGAGAAGGATGTTTCTCAAATGTTGGAAAAAATGATGAGCTACCAGAACAAGAAATTTCTATTGGTTATGGTTGTGAATTGTTTGGTACTATCACTCATGAAATTGCACACACGTAGGCGATTCGAGTTACAAGTGGTTTAGGTAGGGATTCCATAAAGGCACTAATTAGTGTTTTTTGTCATAGTTTTGTAGCCAAGGCACTATCCATGGACCGAAAACTGGAACAGGTGGGGTCCCAGGAAAAAACGACATCTTAACCGCTTGGCTATTTAGATTCCGATATTCCAGCTCTCACACAGTAAAACAACGTAGACCAATTTTTAGCCTGGATATGGAGCATCTCCAAAATCGGCCTGACCGAGACAATTATGTTGTTGTTGACGAATCCAAACTATCGGAAGTATGGCAAATGGCATATGCAAAAATGCCATCTCTAATTCAGGCATCATATGGCACTCCATATGAATATGGAAGTGTTATGCATTACGGTGGAGGTAAGTATAAGGCATTTCAGACACAAATAACAATTCTGGTGGTGATAGCGCAGGAGCAAGTGGCGCAAAATCTATCTTGAAGGAGTAGGGTTCGATCCCCGGAAGTTGAAATTTTTTTATCGAATCAAAATTTTCTCTCACTGAAACATACCATACTGGGGCGAACGGGGAGCCCCCCCCCCCAACCGACTTCCTCATCGGGTCAAAATTTTTCCTCCTTCCAACCGGAACAGGTGGGGTCCCCTTACTCGTGTATGAAACAGACTATATAGATTCTCCTGTAACCGGAACCATGTCCGCCAATGATCGTACTTTTCAACGAACAATGGGAAACCGTATCAAACCAACCTTCATGGATATTTTACTCATAAATACTCATTACAATTGTGAAGGTATATACTTTTCTAACTTGTGCAAATTTTTTAAAAATGTACAAAAAAAGTTGACTTTTTCAAAACTTCAAAATAACAAAAACTTATCTAGCTTTATTATGTAACTCTTCCGTAATAATATGCGCGAATGGTGGAATAAAAAATCCAAGAAATTGTTCCGAGTGCATCTGCCCTGCCGGATTTGGTGGACCAACATGTGTGACTAGAGCTCCGCCTGAAAATGGAGCTACATGTGGGGCTACACTACAGGCAACAAGTGAAGACCAATTTTTGGATGGTATTATCGGGGATGATCTTGTCTCAGACTATATGGATAAGAATCCTGAGTGTCATTGGCACATCGAGGTTTGGAAAATGCAAAGTTATAGGGTGTTTTCTGCCAAGAGAAAAAAGTGATCATCACATGCATGGTAAAAGAAGTTGAAAGGTGTTAGGAAAATTTAACAATAATGTCGAAAGAAAATTTAAAGAAGTTAGATTGGGAGGGTGAACGTTAAGTATAAACATAAGTCTAAGCCTAAGTGTAAACATAAGCCTAAGCCTAAACATAAGCCTAAATATAAGCCTAAATATAAGCCTAAATATAAGCCTAAGCTTAAGCCTAAACCTAAGCCTAAACGTAAGCCTAAGCCTAAACTTAAGCCTAAGCTTAAGCCTAAACCTAAGCTTAAGCTTAAGGCGCCATTTATACTTCCGTCGTGTAGCGACGCGTCGTATGACCGAACTATAAAACGCTGTCATACGGCATGTCGTACAACGTGTGGTATGAAATGCCGTACGACGTAGTACGACACGCCATACGACGTGTCATACGACACAAAAATGCACTGTCGTGTCGCGACACGGCAGAACTATAAATCCCGCTTAAGCCTAAACTGTTTTTCAGGGTGATGACTTTTTTTCTTGGCGGGAAGTGCCCTATATACGAAAATTTACATTTTAGTCCCCAGCAAACACTCGTATAAAAATCCAACTTTTGACAATAAATTCTGGCTGCTCCAGCACATGCTGGGAAGGATTTATCGAAATCAAAGTGAGCAACTTTTCTGTGACGGGTTCAAGATATTGTTGCCAATACGATTTGAGCAATGCAACGCTATCAACTAGAATTTCCGACACTAACAAAGTGGTTATTAGTTTATATACGGCTTGGAAACAAGTTCGATTTACTATAAAATATAGTTTAGGTAAGCAAAAAAATTTTCAGTTGGAATAAAAAATCTGTATATTGAGAGGAAAATAATTCAAAATCCTTGAAAATTTATATATACAGCATGTTTCTCAACTCAGTGAGACGAATAAAATGACACTAAAATTTTCCATTTTGAAAATTGTTTTGTGCTATTGAAACGAAAACCCTGAATCAGAGTTTTCGTTTCAATAACCCAAAACAATTTCCAAATTGGATAATTTTAGTGTCATTTTATTCGTCTCACTGAGCTGAGAAAAATACTGTATTTATTTTTTTCTACATGCACAAGGATTTTGAATTATTTTCTTCTCAATATACAGATTTTAATTATTTGATTCATATTTTCGCTGTAATACACAGACGAAACTTCACATGCGATTTTTTCAAAAATTACACCGATTCAGAACATACCATAAAAATAAAATATACTCCAAATTTCATGAACTTTCCAGATGTATACAAATCGTGGCAACTTTTTTGAAACGAAAACTCTGATTCAGGAGTTATTGAAACGAAAACTCTGATTCAGGATCCGAGTGGTCCATTTAAAATCATTTTTAGTATCAGAAACCAACTCGACCGCATCCACCCTAACAACCCAACAAAATACAAATGTTTTAACCTTTGCTACTACGTCGACCCAAGCTAGTAGTACAGCTAAAATGCCTATTCAAACTTCAACAATGCCTCTAGAAATGGCTATACACTCAAACAATCTTATTAATATAACCATGCATATCCTAGCGTCGAATGAGACAAATTCTACCCAATATGATCTTTATGATGATTTGGTGATGGCAAACTATAGTATTGGACAACTGGGGACTTTAAACAGTTCACTGAAAACAACTAACCTTGTCACAACTTCTAATAGTACCTCTTCTATAACTACAAGAGCAATCCTTTCGCTTGCACCAAGTTTTACGACCCCGCTAGTTTCAACGTTAACCCCTACATCGACTAGTACTCAGGCTACTACATCGACTCAAGCCCCTACAATGAGCACACGAAAACTTATAAACGCCTTGGCGCAATCACCATCTTGTCCAGTTGGATGGATTTATTTTGAAGCCAGCCGGAAGTGCTATCAAGTAAGCCATAAAGTTTTCCCTAAAAAGTTGCCTAAATAATAATACTTGTTTGAAAAATCATAAGGGCCCTGTTCCTAATTTGAGCCGTACGGATCCGTACGGTTGACAGTGATCAGTACGGATCCGTACGGTTCAAATTAGGAACAGGGCCAAGCTCCTTAAATTTCGGGGAGAGAGCTCAATGCCCCAGATGCCCCACGTAGTTACGGCCCTGAACGAGTACCATTATGCCCATAAAATGAAAATTTTTGAAAATCTGTATATCGACACGAAAATCTGAAATTGAAATTTTTGAATTTTATCCTTTTTTGTAGGCTTGATGGTAATCATTTGAGCATTTCGAGGTCGTAGATCAACAAGTTTATTTTTAGTTACTGTTTAATGTCACATTCGATGAGGCAAATATTTTGTGTAAGGTCAACCTGAATGGGAATGGCCAACCGGCATCAATTCATGGCTTCGAGGAAAATAATTTTCTAGCGGGTTAGTTAAAAGCAATATCAAAAAGAAAAATATAGTCATTGTCACAAAAAAGTTCGAACTCGATAGTCAAGTGGCTAAACATTTGGTCTTTCATTTTATAGGCGCTGGTTCGAATTTCCCAGATCCGAAAAACATTTTTTATTAACAAAGTTTTATACATTTTTTCAGCTTGGATAGCGACTCAAATTATCGGATATTCCCAACAAACATCCCCTTTTATTGGACTGCAGCAAAGTTCAAACGACAGTAGCCAATTTTTATGGACTGACGGCTCACCGCTAGATTACACAAATTGGTGCCAAAGCCCTTCTTCTCTATGCCCAAATTCGAGTTCAAATCAGAAGCAGTCGTTGTTATCCCAAATTCAAAACTCCCAGCACAATGCGGCTTGTTTGAGCTTGGCCGCAAATAACAACATCGAGCAGAATTCTTGGATGGTGTGTCCAAACACGTTGGAAAATAATGCGGTGTGTCAAACGGGGCCTGTTGTAGGAGTCTCGCTAGTGAATTGCCCTATGGGATGGACTTATTTTTATAAGACGAGGAAATGTTATAAGGTTTGTTGTGGATCTCCGATCGATCATTGGTTTCTGCAAAATCTTTTAGACGCAAGATGGGACCGAACCTCGATAGTGGCGGTGATGGTAGCGCATCGGACCACTACACCACGGAGGTCACTTTACAGCTGATCTCTAATTTTGATCCTGAAGCAGTGCTAGCAGTAAAAAGTGCTGTAGCCTTAAGCCTAAACCTAAGCCTAAGCCTTAGCTTAATCCTAAACCTGGAAAACTTATAATTTTTGTGTCAATATATAGTTATTTTTTCTAGATAATATATAATGTTACTGTTAGCGAAGCTATTACTCAATGCACAATCGCCTCTAATATGAGTACTTTAGCCTCGGTTCATAGTGTTGAAGAAAACTCTTTTATAGCTGGTAAAATTTTTTATTAAAAAATATGATTATTGAATAGTATCTCGTATAGTTGGTTTCAGCTTATGATTAAAAATTTTTACAAAACTATAGTCAAGTGGTTAGGACGCCAGATGCTCGCACCAAAAAGACAGGTTCGATCCCGCTCAGAGCGATTTCTTTTTGCATAATTCAAAAATGATGAAAATTTTTGCATATGGGTATTTTATGCGAGCAACACGATGATGATATTATTTTTTCTATTTAGCCCTAGCATCACTCCAACCCCCAGATGGACTTTGTTGGGTCTATCTTGGTCTCAAATTGAACCAATCCCTAAACCAAGCGGGATCCAATGCTATTACGTGGATGGACAGCACTCTCATTGACTATACAAACTTCTGCACCCGATCAATTAGTCTATTCTGCCAGTTCACAACGCCTACACGACAAAACATAGCCCTGTACGTGAAAGGAAGCTGCTATAACCGAAACTATGGAATAAGTCCCCTTGAATGGGTAAATGTACTAGGAAGTGAAAGACAGAGTGCTGTTTGTCAATTAGTGTTGAAATAAAAAAATTTATGATCCTGATTCAGACAACTTTATTGTTAGTAGTTGAAAATGTAGAGTTTTTTAAATTTTTAGTTTATCAATAGTCACATGTGTTTCACGCACACATAAAAATTCGGAAAAAATTGAAAAAATTCGAAAATTGAAAAAAATTCCCTGATTCAGGATCAGGGAAACATTTTCAAGCTTCGAGAATGCGCACAATCGATTCCTCGCATGAAATTACACCCAGGAAGATGATTTTGAGACAGAAAATCCAAATTTTTTCGATTTTCGCTTCAATATGCACACTTCCATTCCCTGATTCAGGTTCAGAGAAACGTTTTCAAGCTTCGGGAATGCGCGCCATCGACTCCCCACACAAAATTAGCCTTAATAGAGTCATTTTCGAAAAAAATTTTCAAAAATCGCCCAAACTTCGGTTTTTTATACACTCTGTAAGGAATTTGTTGTAAGTGGTTACACTTTATGCTCATCATCGACTTGAACAATCACGATAATTTTCTCTTAATAACTTCCTGGGGACAACAAAAATCCTATTAGTGGATCAAACAGGTTTGTCTGTGAGATAATTCACCTTCCAGGCGCTTCTAACTTTCTTAAGTTTAAGCACCACTCTGGATTCTTTTTGAGACGGTAAAGGCACGTCGAACAGCTCTTCATAAGACATAAAACCGTAGTCCTCTGTATACCATCATCATGAGGTGTTCCGGGCTCGTCAAGAAAAGATTCGAATGCCATGTATTTTGTTATATCTGAAAGTAGTTACACCTTATGCTCATCATCGACTTGAATAATCACGATAATTTTCTCTTAATAACTTCCTGGGGACAACAAAAATCCTATTAGTGGATCAAACAGGTTTATCTGTGAAATAAAAGATTTTCTGTGCAATAAAAGTGGACACAGCAATTGCAACACACAAGGTTGATTTTGTAAGCCATTTCGTTCCCCGAGGCACTTGTTTTATTTCGGGTTGCGCAAGTACTAATGTGTTGAAGTGAAGACGTAATAGTTCCGCCATGTGGATTTTAGAATGATGAGTGTGTTTTTGAATTTTTTGTTGTGATCTCAGGATCATTTATAATTCCGTCGCGACATTGCATTTTTGTGTCGCGCGACAGTGCTTTTCATAGGTGCACAAAGGGGGACTGTCCCCTCCCTATGTCGTCGTATTGGGGGCAAAAATGCGAAAAACATGTCATATTTTGACCCAAGACGACACACACCTAGGTCATCCCATTCAAAAAAAACATCGCCGACAGATCAGAAAAAGCGAATTGTAGGATTGTAGAGCTCATTTTTCTGAGCAACTTTAATTAAGGCAGTGTAAAAACTTATCGCTCATTTTTGAGTTATTAGCCTGACAAGATAGCCCTAGCCCTTCGAAAAAACATAAGGGGGACCCTTATCTCCGAAAAAAAATTTTCTCAAAATTTTTGCAGGAAAGACCCCTATAGGGGTAATTTCAGGCGAAAAATCGATTGCGCGCATCTTCAAAGCATGAAAATTTAAGTTTGACCCTGAAAATCAGGGTAGAACTGAATTTCAACGCGAAAAGTTTTTTCCGATTTTCAGGGTCAAACTTCCTACAATTCGCTTTTTCTGATCTGTCCACACTTGTATTTTGACCTAGGTGTGCGACATGTTTTTTAACCAAAATTTACATACAGGGGGCAGCAAAAGTCCTGACCTAGTCGGACAAAAGTCTTGACCTAAGCGGCAAAAATCCTGATATTGTTCTGACAAATCCTGAAAAAAAACGCTGAAAAGGTGTTTTCTCGTCCAGAATTGTCGAGAAAACGCTTTTGAAATTTCAGGACTTTTGCCACCTAGGTCAGGACTTTTGCCACCTAGGCCAGGACTTTTGCCGCCCCCTGTATTTTTTACCAAAAATACGACATTTTTACGTTTGGCGACCAAAAAAATGTTGTTTTCAAACAATTTCAAAAACTTGTACTTGGATAAGTGTCCCCCCCCCCTCTTGTGCACCTATGGTGCTTTTTGTGTCGCGCGATGCGTCTTTGTTGTTGCCTTATTACGACGAACCAATAACCTGATCAAAATTCGCATTTTTTGCTGTACTCATGTGAAACAGACTATATATCGAGTCCCAATGTTTTCGGTCCTCTACTTTTCTTTAAAATTTTTCCTGCAAAATTGACAAGAAACCGGTATATTTTTCCGATTTCCAATTGTTT
>JAQGBS010001541.1:0-15415 GCA_034698545.1 Acrobeloides obliquus
TTTAATTATTGAAATTTTTGCTAGCGCTATTGGACTTTTTGGTATGATTATTGGGATTGTGCAGGTATTTCTTGCTTAAAAATTTTTGTTTAATATAATATTTTTAGGCTAACAGAGCAGAAATGGGTCAACACGTTTAAATCAAAATTCAAAATTGTTGTCTCAAAAATTAAAAAAATTTTTTTATATATGTTGTAGACGATTGAGGATTTCACCTGATCCTGAGTCGGCTAGCCGATTAGGACATTCAAAATTCGCTAGACGATTTAGGATCATTGATCTTAATTCTAAATCTCTGGCTATTCTTCTAGGCTTAGACCTAGGCCTAAGCCTAAGCCTAGGCCTAAGCCTAAGCCTAGGCCTAAATCTAGGTCTAAGCCTATAAGAATAACCGGAGATTTAGAATTAAGATCAATGATCCTAAATCGGCTAGCGAATTTTGAATATCCTAAACCGACTAGCAGACTCAAGATCAGGATCAGGTGAAATCCTAAATCAGCTACAACATATACAATTTTAATTCAACCGATATGTTTTATATTAATAAAAATTTATTAAAATCTTTAAAAAATAACAAATTTACAAATACATCCAAAATATATTACATACATATTTATTTTGGCAATTTTATCCAACCCCTATAATAAGCTAGTCGAACAAGTTTTCTCCAACGTCTTTTTACTTTGTCTTCTAACTTTATTCATGTTTCCGTGTAGCAAATGCACATATACAGCCAGCATAGGAAATTGGGATAAATAGAAGAGGTAGAAGATAGCATCGGCGACTAAATACATCAGACTATTGGAAGATTGGAGGGATACAAATTCATCAACTAGTTGAAGCATATAGTTAGGCAAATTAAGGACCAATTGCACGGTTGCTATTGTTAAACATCGGCGTATTTCATGTTGTCTGCGTTCGGCAGAGGCCTAAAACGTGGAAAAATGAATAATGTTTACAAACGTTTCTCTGACCCTGCTTCAGGAACAGTGCCGTATCTATTTTTTCACAGGGGTACAAGATCCCAACCCTAGTTATCGACATTTTTGGTCAAAAACATAAGGGGGGACCCTTTAGATTTTTTAAAACTTTTTTGACCCTTAGGGAATATATGTACCCTTGTAACCCCCTTTCCTACAACACTGTTCAGGAAAGAAGTGTTTGTATTGAAACGAAAATGAAACAAAATTCGAATTTTGAAGAAAAAATCTCCGGAGAAGTTATTTCGCAAAGAATCTACTGAAAAACGATGCTAAAGTCTGCTTCACGAAGAGGTTCCAAAAAACGCCGGAAGCATAGCCTAATGGATAGCGTCACAGACCTTTTTTTGAGGATTTGGGTTCAATCCCTCTCGGAGCCAAATCTTTTTGCATCGTCCAAAATTGACGAAAATTTTTGCTTAGGGGTAATTTTATGCGAAAAACACGATGATAATATTTTTTAAACGGTGAAAGGGTATCTTATTTTTTATAGGCACATGCTAAAATCTTACCCTTTTACTTTCTTCCGACTGAATTTTAAACGATTGATACTGCCTTCTTGTTGAACCTGTCACTTTGATACCTTTTCCATGATCCATATTATCGGAAGATAACAATTTGAACCTGAAATTTTTTTACAAATTGAATTTTTGTAAATTTTTTCAAAATTTTTACTTTTTATTATCCTGCGTCCTACACACCAAAACCGCCATATCAGTGAGCAAAGTTATTGAAAAAGGCACAGCATATGAGAATAGAGAATCTAATAAACCTAACCATTTGAATAAGGATTTTCTAAAATTTGTAAATTGTTTAGCTTGAAATAGGATGGGAAATTCTTACGCCATGAGTTTGGTATCTGCTCCACAATAAGTTCCTTGCACTTTCCCATTGTCGGAGACAATACGAATCTCCTTCATGATTAGTGGCCACCAAGCCTACAAAATAAAATTTAATAAGTTAGAATTTCATCGTAATTTGCTCTAGATTTAGGAGGGAAAGAACATTTTATGAATAATTTTTGTGATCTTTTTTGATTGCTGATATAAATTTTGTTGATATTTTCTTGTGTTATAGCAAAAATTAGTGCCGTAATTTTGAAAAATGGGTATTTTTGAGCCAAAAATGTTCATAAAATGACAATTTTTGTGAGAAAATGTCAATTTTGGACAATTTCGGTGATTGTTGAACATACCTGTGTAGAAACGGCTATCAATCCGGTCATCAAAATAAGAATTTTTGCTTCATCAAAAATTCGAAAAATTCCATGTGGCTTAATTGTTTGCATTGGAAAAAATACATATGCAAATCGTTGCGCAAACATGACTACCCACAACCAATTCACATAACACGCGGTCATGTTTGTTATAAATGCTGTTATTTTGCACATGAGATTTCCTAAAAAATTAATTTTTGTATAAAAATTAAAGCTTTTTATATGGGATATCAAGAAACAAAAAGGTGATCCCCTAAAATTTTTAAAGAAAAGTGTTATTTCTATCCCTCCAAAATCTTTATAGCACCCACTAGCTCAAAAATTTAATTTTTGTGTGTGCTTCAAATTGGTATATTTTTGAATTCGGGAGTTTTTTGCTTATAGAACATCATTCCAATATGAATTAAAGGACCACTCCACTCGGAAAAACATTGCCACAATTTGTATATATTCAAAAAGTTCATAACATTTGGAGCATTTTTTTCTTTTACGGCATGTTCTGAATTGCTCTCGTTGTCGAGATAATTGCGCGTGAATTTCGTCTGTATATTACCACGAAAACATGTACATGGTGGTCAAATCCCTAATTCAATAAAAATCTGTGTATTGATTGATTACTCGATCTTTTTCAAAAAATCAACTAATCGTGTCAATATAAGATTTTTATTGAATCAGGGATTTGACCACTATGTACATGTTTTCGTTGTAATATACAATCGAAACATCATATGCAATTATATCAACAACGAAATTGATTCGAAACATGCCTAAAGACAAAAAATGTTCCAATTGAACTTTCTGAATATATACAAATTATAGCAACTTTTTTTTTGAATATAGTGTCCCTTGGAGCTCCACTTCTTGGAGTAAAAGGAAATCTCTCACGCTTGTTCATGTTTTTAAAGCTCACCTTTCAATGCAGGAAAAGAAGAATCAGCCAAAATATTAATCAAAATTGAGATCAGCATGGCAATATCCAAAATAATCATAGAAACAAGAAAATAAAAGTAATGAGATTTTCGGTATTTGAGCAACATTTGATATAAGGCATAGTGTAATATAGGCAAGCTAGCTAGGCATATGATTAGGACTGTATACCATAGGAGATTTGATACAGCTGCCCATTGTTCAAGGTTGTCTGAGAGCATCAAATTTTCTGATCCTGATTTATTTTGGAATATAGAAGAACTGTTAGGTTTGGTCATGATGAGCTAAAAAATGAATTTCTAACAATTTAAAAATTCAACAAAATAAAAAATATTAAAAATCACGTTTTTGACGTCTCGTAAACCATCCCAAAATTCCATTTTTAGCAGATTTTCTATGAATTTATAAAAACAGAAGATTAATTACTCAAAGAAAAAATAATTATAAAAAAATCTAGGCTAGCTTTAGTTTTTCCTATAATGAAATTAAAATCCACTTTTCAAATATAATTACAAACATTTATCTTCGCCTCGGTTTCTAGTCAATAGTTAGATGCGAAGATGTATTTCGAGTAAACCTCAAATTTCTGGCTAGACAAGAAAAAAGCGACTTTCCTATAATAGTTTGTCTAAGTTGCAAGAAACTTAAGTGGCGAGGAACGTGCCATACCCAAGATTTTTTCATGAGGGTACAAGATCCCGACCAAAATTTTTCAACATTTTGGTCAAAAACATAATGAGAGACTCTTTAGATTTTTAAACTTTTTTGCCCCTTGGGGAGGAGGTACATGTACCTGTACTCTCTTCCCCTTTCGGTACGGCACTAGACAAAGAAGATTTGGGTGATGCAAAGAACAAATAGTGGGTTAGACAGAAAACAAATTTATCTTATTAAATAAATTGTTTTAACCAAAAAAATTTCAAGAGGGAATTAAATGGGAAAATGTGAGTGGGAAAAAAGAAAAATTCGACTTTTTACCACTTTGTGGACCAAGAAAAAAATAAATTTTCAAAATATTTTCCAGTTATTATGAATTTTGGTATTAGGTACTTTTCGAAATGGAGAACTCGAATCTGAAAGTATTTTTGATTTTGACCACTGGAAAGTTACCCCTACGAGATAAACCCATAAAAAGGCAAAAAATTTCGTGTTCCTGGGTCACGCATCAGGGCCATGCAAGCATTTTCATGCATCGGCAATACGCGTAATCGATTCTATTTCTAGAAAAAAACAGACTGTTTCTGATAAAAAGTCGAATTTCCGCTTCAATATAACCATTTCTTTCCCTGAATCAGATTCAGAAAAACGGCTCTTTAATGCGCACAATCTATTTTTCGCCTAGAAAAACACTATTAAAGGTATGATATTATCAAAATAGCAGAGCGGAAGTATAAACAGAAAATTTTTGCGCAAGAAATGTAATATTTTATGCATAATTATTTCAGGCACAAGACGTGGATGCCTATTTTAAAAAAGTCAATTATTAACATGTTTTAGTAAAAATATAAAAATCTACGCAAGAAAAATACCAGACCTTTAATTAAGGAACAAATGGCCAGTACGAATCTGCAAAAATTGTCCTTTTCTATAAACCTAGCTTATATGCTTAGTTAAAAATGAACGCTCCAGCTAAGCAACATAGATCGACTGACTAAGCATCTTTTACGTAGGCAGTCTATGTTTTTGTTCTAATTGGCTGAATTATATAGGAAAAAAATATGTTCTATTTGTAAATGTGGTTAATTATCCAAAATTTAATGTATTGATCAATATTTTAATAAATGTCAACAAAAAGTGTAATCATAGCCTATTGACAAATATATTGAACTCTTGGTTGAGTGACACAAGTTCAAATCACGTTTCATTCCAAAAGTTCAAGGAAATAAACTGGACATCGAGCGCCTATGCGCTCCGGAGTGGCGCTCTCGATCGCCAATCCTAAGCGGAGCTTCTGAGTTTCGGTCCCGAGCGGCACCACTGATTTTAAATTTTATAATAGTCGATAAATCGTTTCCATAAATAATTCAATTGAATCAGGCAACATTGTCTGATTCAATTGAATTTGATTAACGATTGATGAAACATTAAAAGTTCAAATTTTTAATGTTTTTTGGCTGATTGGGCCCTTTACTACGCAAAATCAAAAAATACTTTCGGATTCGTGTTCCCCATACCCGAAAATCCCCGAGTATAAAAAATTAGCCGATTTGGAGAAATTTGTGAAAATTCGATTTTTTTATCATCCCTTGGTCTTCCAAGGTAAAAAAATGAAAAAATTTTCATCAAATTTCACAAAAGTGGTGTCAAACGTTTTAGAATTTCGTCCTCTTCACAATGGTACATCTAATGAGGGTTTGAATCGCACATTCACAAGTTATTCCGCACCCACAACAAACAGACATTACGCGTTTTATATAAGATGAGGCCTTGTTTTGACCAGTATTTAGAGCAAAAGCTTTTGAAGCGGATCGGTATTTGAACTCAATTGAACGATCAACAACATAGGCAATAAGATGTGAACATATAAGTTTTTCTATAAGACTAGGTATTTGAACTCAATTGAACGATCAACAACATGTGCAATAGGATGTGAACATATAAGTTTTTTCTATGAGACTATATTAACCCTTATTTGCCGACAATTCAAATAAGCATTTTTTTTTCAAGGTCGCTTAATGAAAGTTGGTATTTATGACGTTAATCAATGCCCCTAGAGGGTTGATTCCAAACAATCCATGCAAAAAATTCAACACATATTAAGAAAAGGTTACATGTAAAACTTTTTGAGAAAAGAACACTTCCTTTTTGAGAAATTCAACTGGTTATAGTTCAATAAACAAAAAAAGTCACGTAGGATGTCTGCATATGAAACATATAACATTTAAAAGATTATATAACAAATTTTTAATTAGCAATCTGCATTTTTTAGTCATATAAAACTGCAAAAGACATTTTTTAAAGAAAAAAAATACTCAAGAATCTTTTAAAACATGACAATCATTAGCAGAGCAAGAAAATAAGTGTGCGCCTAAGCCTCTTTAAGTTTCAGGTAATCTAAGTTAAACCTATAATTGATAGTTTCTCAACTGGAAATTTCTAACCGATGAATAAAAAGCGTGAAAGAGACAGCAATCAAAAATGCGTGATCTTGGATGCTAATTTTAGTTAAACTTGCCTTTTGATGAATTAAAAAATTTATATGATAAGTTGAGCTTGATGCCCACCCACATACTTAATAATAAAATAGGCTCTAGAATTTTTCAAAATTTTCGAAACGGGGGCATAGGGACGTTTTTTATCCATTCAGATGAGACAAATAAAATGACACCAAAATATCCAATTTGGAGATAGAGTTGGGTTATTGAAATGAAAACATTTCAAAATTTCTATTAAAAATTCGTTTTGAAAAGTCCGTTTTGGTTTTGAAAGTTCCATTTCGAAAAATCCTAGAGCCATAAAATAAAATCAATTAAAAAAAATTAGGCTGAAAACCACTTAATCCATTTGTTAAAAAAGACTTTGTTTTCACCTGTACTTAAGTTATTATGAAACAAATGTGTTATGAGTAAAATTCGAATTATCGGAACTGGTAGGGGGACCTATTTCGAGCAAATTCAATAAACATTTTTAATGAGGTCACGATTAAAAACACAAAAATTGTGTGCCTGTGAAGTGACGTATAATCAGAGTCGAAAATGCGATGGATTCTCGACCTAATGGATCCTGATTCCCATGAATCCGGGACACAGAATCCAATTCACAGGGATCTATTTTTAGTTATCCATCTGTCTCTCTACCCAATAGAGTCCTGGGTCCTGGGTCCCGGGCCCATGGAACCAGAATCCCAGTCTTTTCCGGGACTCGGGCCCATTTTCGGACTCTGCGTAACTGATTACACTTTTTCCTAGATTGATGAACAATGGCCGAATAAATGTTGATAAAATTTTTCGAAATCCATTGATCCTAACATTTTCAAAAATTACTTTGAGATTTTCAAAGTCGATTTTCTTCATCTTAACAAAATGTTAGAAATTTAATTTTTTAACGAAAATACAGTGCCTTAGTCCCTCTAACACATGCAATAAACCGTATATAAAAATTATTTAACAGTGGCGAGATATTTGACTTTGAAGTTGATAGTCAAAAATGAGGCAAAAACAAAAGACGCACCCGGGAATCGAACCCTCGACCTTCTGGCTGCTAGCCTGACACGCTAACCACTACACCATGTTTGTTTTTGTCTCATTTTTGACTATCAACTTGAAAGACAAATATCTCGCCACTGTTAAATAATTTTTATATACGGTTTTTTGCATGTGTTGGAGGAACTAAGGTAGTGTATTTTCATACAAAAAAATTAAATTTCTAACATTTTATTAAGGTGAAGAAAATCGAATTTGAAAACTTCAAAGTAATTTTTGACAATGTTAGGATCAACGGATTTCGAAAATTTTTATCAACATTTATTCGGCCCTTGTTCAGCTACTGTTTAAAAAAACCGCATAGAAATTCATTAGAGAGGCGACTAAAAACATTGTTGCAGACCAAAATGAACGCTCTGTACTATCAGCAATGAGCTTATTATTTTAGCGAAAAATGCTCTATAGTTCAAAAATAAAAACATATCAAAAAATGTTATATAGTGGTGTTAATCCTTATAATAGTGATGTCAATTCTAGACCTTAAAACTTGGAAAGTTGGTAATTTGAACTCTGGCAGTATTGACCCACAAATTATCTAAACAAGATCTTAATCTTTAACTAACATGAAAATAAACTACTGAGCTAGAAGTCTGCTCCTGATATTTATGCAACTAGGGATTAATAGATTATCCAACACAGATAATCTTTTATAAAATAAGTACATTTAAGGAGTTATAGATCAAACTCCATGCCAGCGTATATTAAGCACTTCGAAAAAGTTCTTAGAAAGCTTTTTGATGATATATCAGGCTACAAAAATTCAACTTTTTTATATTAGACAAGGGATTATGAAGTTATCTGTTTACTTGCAATACACCCATTCCCTGAATCAGTTTCAAGGAAGAATTTTCGTGGGTTGGTAATGCACACAAACGATTTTCCACCTCAAAAAATCATGGTTTTTTGTTGCAAAAAGAGAAATTCTAAATTTTGAAAAATGAAATTTTTTCAAAATTGTTTTTACAGACCCTTAAAACATTTTTACCCATAAAATATATAAAATCAAGGGAAGATGAGCACTTAAAAATGTTACGTAAAATTGTATTAATCCTCCTATTCTTCTTAACAAACTTATTGCTATATAATTTCCGTTGTTGCTATGAAATTACCGCGCAAAACTATTTTTGCATACTTAAATAGCTAGGTATGAAGTTTTCAGAACGAAATAGGTAAATAGTGATGTTCAATAATCAAGTAGACAAAATAAAATTTGTTTCAACAACAGAAGAGCTTGAAAGAGCAAACGTTGGATGCTAAATAGCGCATTAGCAAGTGAAGCAATTTGCAGTACAGTGGATTCTCGATAGCACGGTTCCCCAAAATCAAAATTTCAAAAACTCATATCTCCGTCAGGGACCGTACTATTGAGAATCCACTGTATTAGGTATGAGCAGTAGCGGTTCATTTTATGGGGGACTAGGTAAAAACCTCATTTTTCTATATAATTTTGATCCAAAATGCTATTTCCCTTAAGAAATTTTCGGTTTTAGGGGACATTCTCCCTCCCTTCAATGGCGTAGGCGGGGGGGGGGGGCAGGTGTCCTCTCCCTCGACCATGTTGACATATAGGCAAATGTAGACAATATGATATGAATTTTACTCGTCTCGTTATATGGTATGAATTTTACTCGTCTCGTTGAGCTGAGTACAATGGTAAAAACCGTTTTTAAAAATTCGTTAACGGTAAAAAATTATCCATTTTGACCGCCGTGATCACAGAAGGGCAAAACTTTTGATTTTCAAAAAACTTTTTTTGAGAGAGCAAAAAATTTTTGCTTCATTATTTGTAAAAGAAATTTGTTTGAACTTCAAAAGTTTTACTCTAGTGGGAATCGAACCTGCAGGCCCAATGTTGTTTAATTGCAAGATCGATAAAAACTAGGAAAAACAATTTTTAATTAATTCGCATAAAGTTTAAAGTGTTAACAACTAGGGAAGGCTTATAAAACGGACTTTTTGTTATAAGAAAGACATATGGCTTCCTTATCCACTTATCTATAGAAGGAAACTTGTTTTGCACTCCAGCTGAAACGGACTATACATCGGTTTTATAAATGCCATGAAGTTATATAAAAAACTACGCTTAATAATTCACTAACTTGAATATTTAAAAAGAATTTTTCATAAATTCTCAAACATAAATTTTATATATATGAATTTGACATATTAGACAATTTTGTAATTAATGTCGCAAAGTTTAAAGTGCTAAAAACTGGAGAAGGCTTATAAAACAGACTTTTTGTCATAAGAAAAAATTTCTCATGAATTAAAACACGTTTTTTTATAAATGAGAAAATTGCGTTCAAAATGCGCAAGACTGGGTTTCAATGAAGAAATAAGATTAAGTCTTAAATGTAGACGAATATACCAATTTGACGTAGTATGAGACAATTTATGAGAATTTCTATAATAATAAGGTTTTTTATCTTATACTGACCCAAGCTATGCATATTTGTATAATAATTATTTCTAGAAGCCGTAAATGATAAAATGACTAGATGACAAACGTAACTATGAAAGAGATTTAATTCGGAATTATTTATAGGGTTTCATTTATATGTAGTCCATGTAATCCTACTACATGGACCAGTCCACTCGAAAAAACACTATGAAATAATTATATATTCGAAAAGTTCATGAAAAATGGAGCATTTTTGTTTTTACGGCATGTTCTGAATCGTTGTAGTTTTTGAGATAATTGCGTTTAAAGTTGGCGATTTTTGAAATCTGCGTATTACAACGATAACATGAACGCAGTGGAAGTTCATCTCTGAATCAATAAAAGTTGTCTATTGACGCGAAAATTTTAAAAAATTTCGCTTTTCATCAACTTACGAAAATTGCCAAAAAATTTCGCGTTAGCACACTACTTTTATTGATTCAGGGAAGAATTTTCACTGCGTTCATTTTCGTTATAGTATACATATTTCAAAAATCGCCAACTTCAAACGAAATTATCCTAGCACGATAATGATTCAGAGGTTACCATAAAACAAAAAATGTTCCATTGTCATGAACTTTCCGAATATATAACTTTGTTATAGTGTTTTTTTCTGAGTGGACTGGTGCTTTAAACGTGTGTATATATCCACAGATCTCGGGAATGCTTGATTTAAACCCGGGGCGCGATTGCAAACGTTGTATGAGACGATGAGAGAAGATTGGCGCCAAAATCATCGAAATGGAGAAAATTTTTTTCAAAAATAGGGTTAGCTATAGCAGGGATTCATATAAAAAAGTTTTAATAATAACTTATACATTTTTAACGAGGAAATGAACCTCTGCATTGGGAATGAACCTCTGCATGTAAAACATAAGGGACCTTTTTGTTTTTCAGATTCGGCCTATTTTGAGTAGCGTTGTCTTCCCACTCTCCTGTGGTCGATCTTGGGGAATGTAATTCAAGAATGGAATAATTAATAAAATATACTTGTGCTCGAAAATTGTCACCAATGCCAATTTTCGCGAGAGCATTAAAGTTGGTAATTTAAACTCTCCTATAATCTAACCCTTGATTTTTATAAAAATGCTAATAATCTATTCCTATGCTAATAACCATTTCCTAATGATATCATAAACTATGAAATATAAGAAAATGAAAAATAATATTGACGTGCCTACCTGGTGCTTGTCTAAATATAGTGCTCCTCAAAGAAAGCATTAAAAGCTTGAAGATGAAAAACTCAACTTTGCAGTGTATGAGTGGGCCTCAATTTCGATCCATTCATATTCCATGGCTCCAGATTTCGGGAAAAGTCTTTCTATCCGGGCAATCTATAGTCCCAAAAAATTCTAATCATAAGGGAAAAATTAGTCCTTTTTGGGGAAGTGACCCCCCCCCCCCATTTCGGAATCGCGATTTCAACGCATCACTAAATAGCTAGGGGGGAGGGGAAGGGAACCCGAGGTGGTTCCCCCAAACCTGGAAAAATGAAAAAAATTTCCTAATTTTTTCATTTGTTTCTTATGTTTTTGCCGGCTGAAAAAGACCAAAAATTACATAACGGTCCTCCTCCATTTATGGTGGTCTGGCTACGCCACTGGAAAAGGGAAAAAAATTGAAAAATTTCTTAAGAAAAATGAAATTTTTGACCTTGGAGTCCCCCCTCTCCCACCTGAATTCTAGCTACGCGTCTGATATAGATTATTTCAATGAGGGAGTAGTGGCTAACTAATCGTTTTTTCATTTTATAGGCGCAGGTTTGATCCCACCAAGATCGAAATTCTAAAATGTTAAATTTTCAATAAAATTTAAAGAGAGAACCTCAGCCCAGTGGAAATTTTTCCTATTTTTCTTTAAAATTTTTTTACTGCTTATGCAAAGTTTAAAACTCACTATCACGCCTTTAAATAACACATGCTGCAATTTTTTAAATTACTTATTGGTATCAAAAAGTTTAGCTTAAGACTTTCTATGTACACTAGTTTATAGAATGAGATATAAAAAATTAAGTTTGTGAATCATTTATTTAGAAATAATTATAATTTCTCTTTTTCTAAAATGTTAGAACCAAAAGAAAGCACGGAAATTAAATTCTTAGAATTTAAAAAAAAGTAAGTTAGGAGAAAATTTTGAATGACAATAAGTTAAAAAAAGATTTACCAAAGGTGTTTCTAAGAAAGGCTTCAAATGTTCTAACAAATATCGGGGGCGGAGTGGAATTTAGAAAATGATTTTTTCCATTTGAGGTACATCTGTGAGAATGAATCAAGTCACATATAAAAGATAATTAAATTCTAAGAAAAAATAAGTTTAAAATTAACATTTTAATCTAAACTGAGGAAGCATAGTTCTTTCAGTACACCGCCGGACCCGTCCGATCTTCAAGTTAAGCAACGTTGGGCCCGAAGTGTCTAATTTCGGTTCCCGAAGCCTTGAGCATGTGGAATCCCCTGGCTCCGGGGCGTTGAGAATGCGCAAAAAGCCCCAGTAATTTGGGAATAACTCCCGTTGTGGGCTGTGCACCCCTCATCCCACCTAAAAAATGAATAGGAAGAAAGTAAGAGGCAGGAAAACTTTTATAAGAACTGTTGCAACTTTTATCAAAATGTTGCATATCTTCTTGACGAAAATTAAAATATAAAAAATTAAAATATAAAAAATATCATACTTGACGCATTTACCAAATTACAGACATCTTTCAACTACGTCACATACATCAAATGTTTTCAAACAAAAAAATTAACACTTCATTGAAAATAGTGCTGTTTAATTCTTAGTTTCACAGTTTCTGAGAACCTCACATTAAACGCTTGAGTTATTTTGTAAGATATAAGACGGCAATTAGTATTGAGATGTTCATCCAATTAACACAAAATGTCTGATGACAACAAACAAGATATTCAAGTTGAAGTAAAAGTAGGTAAGTCATCCAAATAAATATTTATAAGTTTTGTTAAAAAGTAATACGAATTTATCAATGATGATAAATTCGTATTACTTTTGATATATTGGCGTATAATAACCCCGTTTGTATAAAAGTTCACTCTCATCATCTATGATCGACAATTCTTCCTACACCACCCACGGCGGTTTTTCCTGACAAAAATTGTAGGAAATTTGAAATTTTAAAAACAAGGAATGCCATACGACTCAGCTCAACAAGACAAGTGAAACGAGATATATATTGTATCAACACACTAGGAACCACATGACCGAGTGGTTAGTATGCAAGGATTACACTTATAAAAAAACCAAAAAATTGATTTTAGCTTTAAAACACCGATCCCTTCCCTGAATCAGGGTTAATGAAGCGTTTTCACGGTTCGGGAGTGCGCGCAATCAATTCACGCCTAGAAAAATCTAAGAATCGACGGTTTTCTCATAAAAATCCGAAAATATTTGATTTTCGCTTCAATACACCCACTACATTCCCTGAATCAGGAAGCGTTTTCACGCTTCGGGAATGCGTGCAATCGATTTTTCGCATGATTTTACTCCTATATAGGCTGTTTTGGCAACAACAAAAAAACAATTTTTTCAGAGAAGAGTCCCCAATTCTTGCCCCTCTTAAGAAAGGAGAAAACTTATGGTCACAGGCAAGGATTGAACCAGTGCCATACATGTCAAACCGCTTATATATGAAAAAAATTAACAGCATAGTCTACGATCAAAAATAGATACATGCAAAAAATTTCATGGAATCGAAAAACTTTAATTTCTGACCGGGATTGAACCCGCGAGCTATAAGTGCACACTAACCATGCATGAGCAAGGGAGTTGTAACACTGTTCACGAGTGCAACATGGGTCCAATTACAGTCAAAAATTGAAATGTTTTGATATATAAATTCCATCTTTTAACCTATGACACATTTGCGTCATACAAAGAAGAGTTGATTATTGGCTTATACTTATGACTTAACACGGGAATTCTTTTTCACACATGGGAATACTTCTTTGGCTTATACTTATAACTTAACACGAGAATATTTCTTCAAAATTACGGAATATTCTATTATTTTTAGCTATGCTAAACAACTTTGAAAAAAATTTTTTGAAGAAAAAAGATTTTAATAAAGGCAAATAAAGTTATTTCGATCGGGGAATCGAACCATCGGACTTTTAAAATCAAGCACATTACCACTGGTCTATGAAGGAAAAAATTTTCGTTTTTATAACTCAATTAAATAAAATTTTATAAATCTTTTGAAACTAACTTTTTTCAAAAATTTTTTTGAAAGCTGTTCAGCATATCTAACAATAATAGAATATCCCGGAATTTTGAAGAAGAATTCTCGTGTTAAATATATAATTTTTTAAACTCGAAAATTTTTCATAAAATTATATTTTTTTGGGTCATTTTTAGCCAAAATTTCGAGTCATGGATATATATTTTGGGTGCGGCATGGAAGGAGTGTAACTGTTAGGGAGAGTACTCATGTATGACACTAACCACTAAGATATGTGATTCCTGTGTTAGTATAATATACCTCGTTTCACTAGTCTTATTGAACTGAGTGGTATGCATTACTCATTTTTAAAATTTCGAATTCCCTCCAAATTTTCCAGAAGAAAATCCGCTGTGCACTGTGGGGGGCGAGGAAAGGTCACGAGGATGATTTACATCTACTCATTAATATTTATGGACTTTCAATTATAAAAAAAAAAGATTTAAAACTCATAAACATGTTTGGCAAACATTTAAAAAAATTAAAAATTCAAATTGTTGGAATAACTATTGCATCACAATTTCCATCCGACTGGTTTGAAATTACTTTTTACTAATTGCCTGCATAATTTTGGGAAAAGTCAAGGGAAGTCAGGATAGAATAGAAAAAAGAGCTATTATGAAGGTTGCCAAGAATTTTTTTCATGATAATTCCTGAAAAAAGTAAAAAAGAGTTGATTTGAAAAGAGTTGATTATTTAAAATGAATCAACTTTGTGAAAACGGTTTTAGATAAGTTAAGCAAAAAATAATAATAAAAATGGTAGCTTCAAAAATGAGATTTTTGTCAAATGATTGCTTAAAGGACCAGTCTATTTTTGGGGCGTTGGTTCCATGTGAAAGAGCACAAAATTTTGAGCATTTTCTGCTTTTAAGTGCCTACTTGAAAGTCTAACGATTAAAAATTATGAGTGAAACAACATTGCAAAAAATTTCAAACACGTTTGAACATTAAAGCGAAAATAAAAACAACAAGCATGCACTCAGGCAATTGGACTAGTCCTTTAATTTGGCTAATTAGAATTCAAAAAAGTGAGCTGTCTTTAAATCTGTGTCTTTTCATAATAACCTTTGGCAAAATATTTATTAAATGAGCCATAAGAAAATATTAGAAATGGCAACTTGATGAAACGTATCTAAAGATTTAATAACAACTTTAATTCAAATCATTCAGACGACTAAGCAAACTATTAAGCGTATAATTCTTAAAAATTCTGGGTGTTTGCAAATATATAATTCTAGACATGTGAGATTCCCAGTACGTGAGATGCCTTGCACTTTTATGCTAGGTTTACACAGCAGGAAAAAACATCAAAAAGAGGCAAATAAGCCAAAAAATTTCTGGGGCAAATGAAACGGAAACATTTAATTTCATGCCTAAATTTCAAACAATTAGGCAAAAAGCTAAAGTTCAAACAATT